>PVKB01007027.1:0-45712 GCA_004027205.1 Ctenodactylus gundi | reverse complement strand
TGCCGGCATCACTTGACTCACCCTCCTGGCAGTCTCCCTCCCCTCCCCCTCCCACCCCACACGCACAGCATATGCACACGGACCCTGCACGTGTGCACACGCCCGCGAGCCAGGCACCCGGAGCTGCCACTTGGATCAGCCCCCCTGCTCCGCACCCTGTCCCCATGGGCATTGCCTGTTCGTCCCCTTACCTGCCTGTGATGACGCCGCCCACCTGGACCTGGAGGACACGTGCTCCGTGAGGCACTGTCCGTGCAGTCTGGTGGGGTGGGTGCTCCCGTCCCATTGCTATCCTGAGCCGGTGTGGGAAACAGGCCCATCACGTGGCATCCGCCTTGGTTCTAAGCTTTGGCGTCAGGTCCAGACTCGAGCCCACCGTGCGACCCCAGCGTTCAGGGCTGCCTGGTCCCCGATGAGTATCTCTTTCAGGGGAGATGTCAGTACACTTAACGCTGTCTCCTGAAACAGCTCTCCGCATGTCTAGACCATTTCCCACCTGCCCAAACAGACTGAGAACTGAAGAGGGTGTTTGGAAGCCCTGAGTCTGCACCTGCTCCTGTGTCCCCAGACCGAGGCGGAGCCAGACGCACGGCGGAGAGCCATGAGCTCTGATCACGGCCGTCCAGCTGATCTTAAATGTATTTCCACCTCATATCGACCCCTTGTTAGAATAGATACAGAACGGGAAAGGAGCTCTCAGCCCAGTCTCACACCTGCGTGTCTCAGGTAGCATCGGGAGCCAAACCCAGGCTCAGGCCTGCCGTCCCACCACTGGAGGAAGCTGAGGCCGGAGCATCCCGAGTGCAAGCCCAGCTTGGGCTGCGTAGGTCCTAGCAAGACCCTGTCTCAAAATCAGAAGTAAAGACAGGCTGGGGACATAGCTCCGTGTGAACTCCCTGTGTCCGTCCCCAGTACCACACACACACACATCCTAGGGCAGTGGCATGGCCCCGAGAAGTTCAGGGGTTGCCAGTGAGGGCCACGAGGTGGGAAGCCTGTACCTCAGCCTGGGACCTCTGTCCCACTGCACCCCTTGATGAACGGGGTGGGGGGGATCCATGAGAGATCCGCCTGCCGCCCCTCCTCAGCCGTGGGCTTCTGCTGGGAAAGCCTGCTGGTGAGTGCCCGGCTTGGCTTCGTGAGTGTTCTGAACTGTGGGTCCGATTCTCGTGCGGAGAGGTTCTGCCGTTGGGATAATTGCTTTATGAGACCCGCGGCCTGGAGGCCGGCCGCTGCCCTGTGAGGCACGGTGCTGTGTTCATGAGGCAGTCGCTGCCAGCGTGCGGAGTTATAAAGCTCAATTCAGGCCTCCCTGTGTTCCGGACTGCACGGCACTTGCCAGTAGACGTTTATTCTAATAACTTGAGTTTTTAATTAGTGAGAAACCAAGGCAGGCCTAGTTAAATGTCTCACAAAGCATTGCAGATGACTCTAAATGCCTCATGATATAAATACTTTGAGTAAAGTGAAAATACAAGTAGCGTTGCGTATATTTATATGTTTTGCCCTTTAAGTTAGGAGTGTCAGGCTGAAAGCAGAGAAGGAGCCGCTTGTGAGGGTCCACGCACCGAGTGGCTGGGATGCGGCTCAGTGCCCGGCACCAGCTGCCTGCTGCATGCCAGGGCCTGTGCCAGTGCGTGGGACCAATGCTTGGGACACGGGGGTGTGGCCCACGGAAGCCTCTGCTAGCCCTTTGTTGGTTCCCAAAGGTCACCAGGTGAGGGGCAGGGGACCCGTGTGGGGTTCTCCGTGTTTCACCTTGCTGGAAATTGCCTTGTGTAGGATTTACGACATTAGCTGGTGGCTGTTAGGTTTTTTCTTTTCAGGCATATCCTTCTTTGTGGAAGTAAAGGGGTTTCACTTTATTATAATTCACCTCTGGAAAGTAAGCAGTAATTTCCCTAAGATCTTAAGCTGCCTTTTCAGAGCAAACTATTAGAAATAAAAAGTAGTTTGAAACAGCTAAAATTGCTTAAAGGTTAAATGGTCCAAGTAGGAGAATTTATTCCACGACATATGGGTCAGGACAGAAATACAAACTCTGGCTCATTTCAGCTCTGTCCTCAGACAAAACTCCTGTTGCAGAAGGTGAGACTTCTGTCTTATGAGCGCACTTTCTGCTCAGAGCTTTGCACCCAAGTTGGGGCTCAAGGCTGGGTGCCTGGTGTTTCAGGCTCTGGGCTGTGTGCCTGTCCCCTGGGCCTGGGCTCCCAAGAGGGCCAGATGGCCCTGCTGGTCCTGGCTATGCTCACAATCCTCCTTCCTCGACCTCACTTTCTGAAACTTTTTGCTTCCCTGTAAGCAGAGCAAAAGCATCTCCTGAGACAGCAGGCCAAGTCTGTCTTCGGAGGTTTAACGAGCTGCCGACCCTGGCTAAATCCTTGGACGCAGCCCCCGAGTTTCCATTTACTCATCTGTGAAACGGAGCCGGTAACACAGGCGTCTCCCAGGCAGGCTTTTCTGCTTGTAGTTTGTCGGTTGGAGGACGGCGCAGAAGCAGTGCGGTGTCAGTTGGGACCCGACTGCAGGTTCTGGATTTTGACTGTCTTTCAGGCCTGGGGTCGCAGTGCGATATCGCTGCCAGGCAGCGGCCGTGCGCTGGAGCAGGGCAGCCCGCCCCACCCTGGGCTGAGTGACTGGCTCTGCTGTTGGAGTCCAGGTCATAGTGAAGGCGTTGGGACGTGACACGTGCTGTGTTTACGCGTGACTCTGCCCAGATGGGACCCGGCCGGGGCCTTCTCAGAGCTGTGGTGGCCTTCAGTCAGTTGGATGGGCCCGGCCTGCAGAGGTCAGCTCAGCCGGCTGCCTGTGTTCCGTTCCCTACCCAGTGACCCTCCCAGCCCCCGTCACACTGGCTCCTGCCAAGCCATGCAGAAGTACTCCACACCCCTGGGTCTCATTACCTCGCGTCTTCTGGGCCTCAGTCCGTTGGGATTGGCTGCCCATCTAGCCCCTCTACAGAGGAGCCCTTACCAGACTCGCCTGCCTGCCGCCTTTCCGGTTTCTTACTCACTCTGGGAGCCACGTCCCCTTCCTCTCCCTGTCTGTTCTCAGCTCTCCTCCCGCCTTGGCGACTCTCCTGCCCTTCCTGTCACAGCCGCATTCCCAGTGCTTTTGCCCCTTACCGTACGCGTTCTGCGGCCTCTCACCCATTCGCACAGCGGATTGTACAGCTGGGTCGAACTTTCCCCTGCGCGTCATGTGTGTTTTCCCACCTTCCCCGAGTGGACCACAGGACGGCACCACACACGCGGTGCAGGCCGTGGAGTGGACTCGCAGATGTGCTGGGTTTGTCATCTGGAAAAGGGGTACAAATGAATGGTGGCCTCCCGGGGTGGCCGCGAGGCTAAAGCAGGTGATGGACGTGAAGGACGGTCCTGCCCTTGGTCTCTCTCTGTCTCACAGACTGCCCACTGACGTCCACCCAATGGCCAAATAAAGACGCCTAGCTGACGTTGTCCCGTTTAGTTCCTGTGGAGTAAGTACGGGGGCTCCCCGTGTGAAACACAGGCGTTGGGTGACTTTAATCAGCCTCTTGCAGCTCATAGGCCCACGAGTGGGAATCCAGACCAGGCAGGCCAGCCTGGATGTGGCCTGTGACACGCGAGCTCCAGGAGGTGCTGCCTGCGCACGTGAGCTGGGTGGTAAGTGTGCTGGGCGGTCTGAAGGAAGATGCGGATGGCTGCCCACAGGTGTGAGGTGGACTGGGTAGCGAGGGTTCCAAGCTGCTGCTTAGCTGTGTTCATCAAAGTACTCAGCTTGTGCCTGTGTGCGAAGCGATGCTTGGAGCCCATGCGTGTCCTCTTCCTGAGACAGACCTGCTTTCGGAAGTTGGCCTTGTGAACTTGAGTAGAGGTATCTCTTCCCTGGCCATTTCCCAGAAGCCAGGCAGTGAACTAGTGGTCTGTTGCCTGGGTATTTCCAATATCTGCTCACATGTGGCTGCTGTCTGAAAGAGAAGCCTTGAGACTCGCAGCTCCTCAAAAACATTTCTACATGTTACCCCATCTTTGAACACAAGTGTGGACTCTTTCAGTAAAAAAAATTCAATAAAAATATGATCAGAGTAATTTTTTTAATTGAGAGATACTTTGTTGGTCAAACAGCCTGTCGATGTCTGCCTTGGGAGCTTAGGAGAGATCTGACAATTGCTGCCTGAGGAGAGAGCCAACACTTCCTAACTAACCCCAGAGTAAGATGTAGAAGGAGGATAATTGGGAAGGTCCGCTGGTGGCACATTCGGTGGCGGCTGCCTGCTGCGTACGGGCTTTGAGTTGACTGAGTGTAACCATGCGTTTGCTAACAGATCTGTCGTGACCTGGGGTCAGAGTGAGTGAGTGAGTGAGTGAGTGTGTGTGTGAGTGTGTGTGTGTGTGTGGAGACCATGGGCCTCCACACTGAGCCACACCCTCAGTCCATCTTTATTTTTTATTTTGAGACACGGTCCAGCTAAGTTGCTAGGTTGCTCAGACTGCAGTCCTCCTGCCTCAGCCTCCCCCCCTGCTGGGATGACAGGCCTGCACCCTGGCTTGACCGGGTGCTCTTGTCCGTCAGTCCGTGTCTGATATTCCTGATGGGAATGTGCTATGCGTAGGCTTCTCGGGACGCCCCACTCACCTTTCCCGCCACACTGATGGAGAACGGAAGAGGGACTAGAGGTGCTGGTGTAGACTACGTGCTTTACAAGGCAGGATCTGCTTTACAGAACGCAGTGCACCTTGGGCAGAGGGCAAAGATCAGGCATGACACACGTCTGACAGGGACTGTAAAGTAGCTGCTTCCGTCGTCATTGACCAATTGCTGTTTTATGATATTTTCTTTTTATTTTTATGGTAGAGAATTCAGTCTTTCCCACAATTAGTCCTTGAACACAAACACAGTAACAATTTGGGGGGAGGGGAGAAAAATGTTTGTTTCCTGTGCACACAGGGGCTAGTTGGAGTTCAGCTATGCACGTAGATGTTGCCACAGCGGGTCCTAAGGATATCCGCCTAGAGTACATGAATACTATTTGAGAGAAAGCTTTTTCTCCTCACCGACAGGCTTTGGGATGTTGCAGCTCCTAGAGCTTTGGGATTTTCTGCAGCAGAAGAGCCGGGTAGAGGCGTGATGAAGTAGCACTTGGCAGTACATTTATTCCACGCAAAGGCACCCCTGTGCTCCCTAGAAGCACAAGCACGGTGTGCACAGCCCAGGGCCCTGTGTGCATTCGGAGATGCCCTGCACTAAGCTCTGTGCCCAGCTCCAAAATGACATTTACTTTTTTAAAATCCTCAAAAATACTGATTATAGAGTTTTACTTCTTTTAAACCTAAGAATTTACTTGTCATTTGAACAAAAAATGCCTTGCAGTCTATTTTAATGGAAAGTCCACAGGCTCTGTGTGTGTTTTTAGTTTGGAGGGCTGGACGCGGGGCCTCTGCATGGTAAGCAGAAGGTGTACTCCTGAGCTGGGACCGGCTCATTAAGGCTCTCATCAGAAGGAGAAAAGTGGTAGGTCTTCATAGGAAATTCTAGAGTACACCTCAACAGGTGTGTTTTTGTTATTTGAATTTATTATTTTGTATTATTTTGCAGTACTGGGACGTGAACCCAGTTCCTCATTTGTTCTGTATAGTCGTTCTGCTACTGAGCTCCAGCTCCAGCCCTGTTCTAATGGTTGTATTTTCAGGTAGGAAGCCACTAAATTTCCAAGACTGGCCTGGAACTTGGGATCCTCCTGCCTTGGCTGGGATCCCAGGTGTGCACCATGACACCCAACAAATGTCTAATTTGATTTTTATATGTGTGATTCATTTTTTTATATCAGGACTCATAGTTGTACCTAAAAAAAGGCGAGTATTGTTTTTATAAGTGATTTAGAGGATGTTCCAATGTGGTATGCTGTGCGCTCCCCACAAAATTTGTCCCCACATCACTACTTTTTAGCAATGTAATTTTCTTCTAATAGAAAGTCGATCTGCAAGTATGTGTTTTGAAGCATCATTTACAATTGTTTTCAAATAGTAGTTGAGTGTGAAATAACTCAGATTTCAAGCAAGGGTTAAAAATAGTGAGGGTAGGTAATGGAAAACTTACTATCTTCAGAGTAACACTCAAATATTTAAGTGATGGATTTATTACTTTAATAATTCCACATTATGACCATATCAAAGTCACCCCGTAAATATATATAACTACTATTAATCAAAAATAAAACTAAAAAAAAATACAACATTGTAGTCTGTTTCCAACTCCACAGGTTGCCGTCTGGTTAACAGCAACTGTCATTTTCTTTTCAAACACCTTTCTATTCCGTGGTGTCCAGGAAGCTTGTGGCAAATGTTGGGAGTTGCACATGTCTCGGAGAACGTTCCGGGGTTGGCCTCGCGGGAGCGGGAACGAGATGATGGCAGTTGGCTTTTACCTTGTAGCCATCAGCGACAGATACCACGTGCTCAGGAATCTAAAGCGCTGGGAGCGTGCTTTCCTGCACGCTGTTTTCCTCATCCCTTTGCCTGCGTGTCTGTGAACTGATGAACTCTAATGACGTAAGAGACCCTACTTCCACCATGTCCCCTGCTTCCAAAAAGCATATGAGGCGGTTGTTAAATGATGCTCCCAAGTTCTCTTGGGCGTCCAGACGCGATTTCAGCCATTTTTAACCTGAACAAAATGTCTTGAATGTGTGGTCAGCCTTTCTTGCCCATGGACAAAGGAGAAAATTGTTGTTAGGCCTTGAGTGACTTTGGGAGTGAATTTGGAAAAAGAAGCCAGAATGGGCTGGGCCCTGTGGCTCAGGCCTGTGACTTCTGCACTTTGGGAGGCTGAGGCAGAATGATCAAGTTCAAGCCTGGCTGGACCACTCAGCAACTTCATGAGACCCTGTCTCAAAATCAAAACTTAAAAACAAAAAAGGCTGGAGATATAGCTGGTCCTGAACTCACTATGAAGCCCAGACTGGTCTTGAACTCACAGCAGTCCTCCTACCTCAGCCTCCTGAGTTCTGGAATTAACAGGCACGAGCCACCATGCCTGGCTTACGTGGGGCTAAGGAATCAAACTCAGGGCCTTGCGCTTGCTAGGCAAGTGCTCTAACCACTGTACTATTCCTCCAGCCCCAAAGTAACTTTTTTCTTCCAGGGGGTGCGTGTGATGTCTGCAAGGGAAACCGCAGAGTAGACAAGGCTGCGTCATCCAGTACCGAGGGCTGCTGGACCAGGGGGCCGGCCGCTAAGGAGGACAGGGCTGCATCATCCAGTACCGAGTCCTGCTGGACCGTGGCGCCAGCAGCTCACGAGGGGCGTGTTTTCCCTGGCTCACAAAGAAGTCACGTAGCAGATGTTGGCTGTGCAGATGCGTGCTTTGTGCTGCGTCGAAAGCTGCCTCGCTGCCTCGGGTGGGGACTCCTTGCTGGAGCCTGGCGGTGTCGGGCCCCACATGGAGGGGAGCCCGAGTTGAGGGAGGTGGGTTCCCAGCTCTGTCTCCTTTTGGATGCCCTTGGCTCTGACATTAATTTGCTCTAGCTTTTGCCTTTGAGAGGCAGAGCAACCTCCAAGATCTGGCTCCCAACCGGGCACAGGATCTTTCTTTCAAACCGGCCCTGGCTTTATTTTCTTAAGTGACTTAATCAAAGGTAATTCGAGTTCACGTTTTGGTATCACTGGTTGTATTTAAGGAGGTCTTATCTGATTTCCATCACCAATTATGGTCTCCCATGTCTTGTTTATATCCATCCTGCGGCTGACAAGGGCCCGGTGTGGTTTTGATAGGAAGTCCAGCCTGCATGTCATGTCAGAAGTCCCCACAGCACATTTGTTCTGGTAAAATTATATCTTGGGAATGGTGGGTTCTCCTGTGAGACAAGGATGTGGTGGCATGGGGTGGTCCCTGCCACTTTGTTTGAAAAATAAATTGTGAAACCTCGCTGGTAAATATTTGCCGGAGAGAACACAGTGGGAGGGAGATTGCAGGGCCGGGAGCGCTGCCGTTAAGAGGACTAAAGTCAGAGGTTAACGTAACAGGAGTTGCTCTAGTCGGAAAGGTCACAGTGGCGCGGCCGCTGCGCCGAGCACTCCTACATGACTTCTAACTATTTTTGGCAAGATAAACATCAAATGTCGCTGCCTTTGGGAGCTGAGAACAAAGGTCGAAGACCCAGGGGGATTAACTTCTTAAAAAGAGATACAGTATTTAACTTGGCTGCCCTCGGAGGCCTCGCATTTTCCGGTTGGCTTTCCCGAGCAATAGAATTCCAGGTTTGTCTTAAATACATAGTGTGTCTTTCCCAAGTCAACATCCAAGTGCCGCAGATGCCTCGCATCACAAGCAATGGCAGAATTTAGGCTCAGTTGCAGATTACTCTTGAACTTGGTCACTGCCGACTGCTTCTGTGGCTGGTCCTCACCACCCGCCTGGGGGCCACCCTCCTCGCCCCACCCTTCCCCCTCGGCTGTGTTTGTCGACTGCTCCCGTCTCCTTGAGTGGCCTCAGTTTCCCGGCTCTCTTGGTCTACCGTCTTCATCCTCGACACCATCTTGTTCAGACTTCCTCTGGCTCTATACTGCCTGAGGTTGCTTCTTTCTCACTGGGTAAAAAGGTGGAGAAGTTGTGTAGCCCCACTGTGCCTCAGTTTCCTTGGACTAGCAATGGCAGCATAACAGCACCAACCTCGTAGGTGTGATCCGAAGCAATGGTCAAATGAGGTAACTGAGACACAGCCCTTTATTCACAGTTCCCAACTCCAGAATATTCTACAGAATGAAAATTCTTTTATAAATTTGGAGTAAGCCTCTTGGGTGAAACCTAGCTTTGGTCAAGGGAGCTATTTGTAGACTTTCTCTTATTTAGTGCAGGAATTTGTGTATTTTAGTGCAGCCAAACATTATGGTTGATTATGGGGTGTTGCCCACACACACCTTTGGGAAGTTATATCTTCTACAAGCATTGGATTGCTATGGTAGGAGCTCTAAAATGTGAATTCTGCATCTGATCTCACTCCAAAAGTCTCAGATAAGGACTTCTGCTTAGTAGCACAAAGCAGTTGACAGAAATTGCTAGCCATAATTGTAATGATTTCATCCTAAGAGATGGGATGGTATCTGGAAGAGAGGAGGTGCTCAGTCAACCCATGAGCCCTATGGTGTCTCTTTAAGAGACTTATTGAGCACCTGCAGAGCACATGTGCCTCTTGACACCCCAGCCTCAGTGAAGCAGAGGGTCCACAGCTCTAGGCAGTGGAGGGACAGTCCCAGGACTCAGCAAGTGCTGGCCACGCCCCCTCCATGTCTCCTATGCCGTGGTCACGGTGGTGCCACGCAGGTGGAACTTGATGGCAGTAGGAAGTTCTGTGCTTCCCCATGGACCATATGTCAACACTGATGATACCAGGAACAGGAAAAAAGAGTGAACTAATGGCAGAAGATCAGAGGTGGCACATATGCACATGTACACAGGTGTGCACGTGCCCGGGTGTGCGTGTGCACAGGTGTGCGTGACTGTGCATGGATGCGTGCATGCAAGGGGGTGCATGTACACTAGGTGTGCACGGGTGTGCTTTGGTCTGCACCTAGACCCTGGGGCACATGAGAAAATGCCCCATTCCCAGAACCTGAGGGGAGGGTCAGCAAAGGTGAGGGCTTCCTGGCTCCCCTTCTGCGCATTGCTGCTAACCTCACGATCTGCAGAGGGTTGAGTACCAAGGTCATTGAATGCCAACCCCTTGTCATGAAGCCTTAATCTCTCTAACACTAAACGCCCTCTCCATCACCCGTTTCCGTCCATTTGAGGGAAGAGCTGGGGCCGTCTGCTGATGGATGTTGTCAGTTACAGTGTGATCTGAGCATTGTGTCCATTCTCTGGTGAAAACACCAGTGTACACAGTCATGAATTGGGATTTCTCCCTCGTGCCAGTTGTAAAATTAGCTTCTTTGAGGCTTGTGAGTTCTTGTTTAGAAATTGTCTTTTATGTCTCTTGGAAGTGTGAATGTCGTGTTTTTTCACCCCAAATGATTGCTGTCATTGGACTCGTAAAAATTAATAATAATGATCCGGTATCTTAGATTAGGCCACTGAGGGTGTGACTTGGTAGCGAAATGTGTGCTTAGTGTGTGTGAGGCCCTGGGTTCAAGTGTCAGCACTGCAGAAACCAAAACTTCAGACTCAAAAGAGCTCTTGAGATGGAGTTCCAGGTGGTAAGGTGCATGGTGGTCCTGCCCTTCCCTCGCGGGGTCCACACAGATGTGGAGTTTGCTCATAGGGTTTGTTAGGTGAAGGGATTATAGCAAACAGGAAGCCAGCCAAAGCCTGAATTCCTGTGATGTCCTGGACGCACAGGAAGGGACACGTGGTGGCAGCAAACTGCAGGCAGCAGCTGCTCATCCTGTGACCTGTTCACATTCCTCTCGTGTGTGCTGCGTACTGTGGCCAACTTGCCCGGTTTCTTCACGTTGTCCATCTCCACACCTTGGGAATCTTGCATGAGAGACTTGGCTCTAGCCATTAAAAACCTCTTCACTGTCCCCTTCTCCTTCCCCTGGCGACTGCATTCCTCCTCAGGCTTCCGAGAGCCTGACTGCCGTCCGTAGGACGGTGCACAGGCTCCTCCCCCACGACACCTCGCATCAGTTAACAGATTGTCCTCCCAGCTCACCCAGCTTAACCCGGTGACGCGCTGGCCACCTTTTTGAAGACTGAATAGTGTACTGTACTGTATACAGACTGTACTTCCTTTAGCCTCGGACCTGCTGACGGACGTTTAAGTTGGTCCTACTGTGAATCATGTCACAACGAACGTGGAAGTCATCGGTGGAGAATCTGTTTTGAGCTCTTTTGGAGAAATATCCAGAAGTGAGGTCGTGGAACCACACGGTAGTTTGGTGTTTAGGTTTTGGAGGAACTTCTCTCCTGTTTCAGTAGCAGTTGCTCCATTTTCTGTCCTCTGTAACCTCACTAATATTCATATTTCCTCTTTTATTTTTTAGCATGATAACCATCCCAACCACTGCAGCTGATAGCACATTGTTTCAGCTCAGATATCTTGAATGATGAGTGTTGTTGAACACCTTTTCATGTGCACTGTGGCCATTTTTATGTCTTTGAGAACATGTGTATTCAAGTCCTTTGCCCATCTTTTAATCAGGTTGTTTGGGGGTACTTTTGCCAGAGTTGTAGTAGTTATGAAAATTGGATATAGTAAGTAGGCTGCAAATATTCCCCTTTATTTTATGGATTAGGTTTCCACCCAGTTCTCCCCACGTAGAGCAGGTGCTTTCAGGTTGATTACTTTTCCCCATGTGTCTGCTTGATTTTGCTGTCCACATTGACATATCCATTAAATGATTGTCAAGATGGACTTTATGACCCATCTCCTCAGTGTAATCATTTTGGGTCTCTGTCTTGAGCTGATGTTTGTATGTGTGTGTGTTTGGGGCGGGGGGGGGGGAGTCATGTTGCATTGCTTCGCCTGTGGACTTCAGTTTCCCAGCAGCACTGTTGACAAGGCTGTCGCCTTCCCTGTAGTCTTGACTCCTTCATCAAAGAGCCGACGTGGACGGCATGAACAGGTTCATTTCTGGGCTCTGATCTGTTTTAGTGCTCTAGCTGTCTTTGGGTAAGGACTGTACTGCTGTGACCATAGTTGTTTCATAGCGTGGTTTGACGCCGGGGAGTGTGAGGTCTGCAACCCTGCTCTGTTTGTCAAGGTGGTTGTGGCTATGTGGGGGCCCGGTAATTCCATACTGATTTTAGAATTTCTTTTTTTTTTTTCAACAAAATCTTGGAATTTGCGATTCCGGTGGAATTCCTTTGACTGCAGGTCATGTTGAGGAGTATGAACATTTGCACAAGGTTACGTGCCCTGTTCGTGAGTGTGGGATTTCCTTCTCCTCTGTTTTATGCTCTTCATTTCAGCAGTGTTTCGTAGTTTTAGTACGCAAGTCTTGATTGATCTGGTTAAGTTTATTTCTACATATTTTATTCTTTTTAATACTGCCTTAAGTGAGATTGTTTTCTTAATTTCCTTTTCAGCTTGTTCATTGTTAATCTATATGATAGAAGCACATAGTTTTTTGTATGTTGATTTTTATATCTTGCCCCTTTGGTAAATTTGTTTAATTAGCCCTAACGACTTTGTGTGTGTGTGTGTGTGTGCGTGATGTGTGCTACCCACATGAACGATCATACCAAACATAATTTTACTCCCTCGTTCTGATTTAAATGTTTTCTACTTCTTCCACTTGATTAATTGCTCTTGTTAGGACTTGCCGTGCTACGTTAAATACAGGTGATGAGAGTGGTCATTTTTGCCTTGTTCCTGAGCATAGAAAATTCAGTCTTTCATTTTTCTCTGTGTCAGTGTTCTCTGAGGGCTTTTCAAGTATGACCTTTCTTCTGTTGAGATAATTTAATTCTCATTCACTGCTTTTTAGCATGGAATGTTGAGTTTTGTCAGACGCCGTCTTTGCATCTGTTGACGTGACCCGTGGTCTTTCTCTTCGGTCCTGCTGGTGTGCGGCACGTGGGTCTGCGGTGCACACCGAGCTGCCTGCGCATCCCAAGGACGAGCCTCTCAGCTGTGGAGTGGGGTGTTTCCATGGACTCCGCAGGACTCAGTTTGCTCAGATTTTACAGAGGAATTTTCTCCTCTGTCTGTCAGTGATACTGTCGCTCTTTCCTCATAGTATCCTTTTGTTGTGAATTTGGCGTTAGTCTCTGATGGGCTTTAAGATGGGTTTGAAAGTACTTCCTCCCTGCTCAGTATTTTGGAAGATTTTGAGAATGATTAATAGTAATTTTTCTGAAAGAGTTTGGCAGAATTATGATATTTAATGAAGCCCTCTTGTCCTGAGAGTCTCTTTGCTTGGGGTTTTCGATTAGAGGTTCGGTGGTTTCTCACTTTTAGGTTCTGTCAGACTTTCTACTTCGTCGTGTGTCACTCTGGGTGGGCCCCCGCATCGAGGTGTCCCTTGCGTCCGGATCGTCCAGGTGGTGGGCACGCGGCTGCCGGGGATGCTGTCCTGCAGCCCTTTCGTTTCTGTGATACCTGCTGTAACACTCTCCCTTTCATCCCTAGCTGCTGACACTTGAGTCGCTGGCGGTGGAACCCGTGGCCGCAGCCTCGCAGGGGCTGTGTCATTCTTGTTGTTCTTTAAAACAAAAGCTAGATTTTCAGTTTTGGTGATTTCCCCTTATTTTCTCTAATTTTGTTTTGTTAATTTATGATCTGTTATTTATTTCACCCCTGCTGCTAACATTGGGATTAGTCTGTTCTGTTTGTTTTTGTTTTGTGAAGTGCGAGATAGGCTGCTTATTAGAGACCTTGTTGTTTGTGTTGTTGGAATTTACCACCGTAAGCTTCTCTCATAATACCATCCTGGCGCCATCCGGTCAGTGTAGGTGTGATGCGGTTTTGTTTTCCTTTGCTGTCAGACCTTTGTGATGCCCTCCCTGGTCCCTTCTAACCCATCGCTTGGTTGGAAGTGAGCTGCTTCATTTCCCTGTATCTGTGACTGCCCATCTCCCCTTTTGCTGTTGAATTTCCACTCCGTCCCTTGTGTCTCAGGACTTCTGGCCTGGCCTCTCTCCTTAAGACTTGCTCTGTGACCTAACCTGATCTCCCTGGAGGACGTTCTGCGCTCACCTGAGAGGCCTCAGCGGGCGTTGCTGCTCTCAGGTGGATGTTCGGTGCCGGTCTCTTAGGTGTCTTCGGTCTGTGGGGTGCAAGTTTTCTGTTTCCTGCTTGCTGTGGATGGCCGGCTCACAGCTGAAGGTGGGGTATTGACATTCTCTGCATTGTTATGCTTCCATCTGTCCCCCCTCCCTCCCCCCGCCTTTCCTCTTCCTCGCCCCTCCCTCCCCTTCCCTCCTCCCACTTCCTCCCTTCTTTTCTCTTCTCCGTCCTTCCTGCCTTCTTGCCTTTGTGGAACTGGAGCTCCCACCTAGGGCCTTGGCACTAAGCTACACTTCCCAGCCAGTGTCTGCTTTAATTTCAAGAGATGAAGTTGCTGAGTTGCCCAGTAGTCTAAGCTCGAGCTTACCGTACTCCTGCCTCCCACGGTCCTGGGGCCTCCTTCAGTTCTGACGATGTTTCTTTCAGATATTTGGGTGCTGTCACGTTGGGGCAGCATATATGTGCACCTGTCCCGCCATCCTCAGGAGTTGGGTCTCATCAATATGCCACGTCCGTGTCTCTATCTCTAAGCGAGACCTCTCGCCTTTTTGGATGTCACTAGTTATATTTTTATGTTTATACCTGTCAACATATTGCACGATTATAGCTACTCTCATACTTTTATGTGTTAACTCTCATGCTACAACTAACAGTGCTGGATGCCGTGCCGTGTCTCTGGCGCAGCCTGCCCCCTTTGCCCGTGTCCCTTGCCACAGCTGTGGCCTTTCGTGTGGCCTCCCGCTGTCGCGTCACACCGCATTTCAGCAGGAAGGACGCCCTTTAGCCTTCTCATGAGGCTGGTGGTGGTGACATACTCTTTCCCTCTAACTGGGGGCAGCCCCTGGCCCCGCCACGCGCTCTCTGGCTGCAGCGCTTTCCCGGAGACCGACTCACTGCCCACGGGCTGCTGTTATGTGACGAGTCACTTTTCCTTGGCTGATGTCACAATGGGTGGGTTGCGTCCATCCTGGAGTAGATTTGGGTCGGCTGCACTTGCCATTTGGACCCCACCTCCTTTCCCTGGTTAGAATCTTTCTCTCCGTCTGTGTTCTCCGGGCAGCCTCCTGCCTCTTTCTCCCCTCGCCCTCCGGCGGCGTTCCCACAGCGTGCCGGTCACCGGCTTGGCGTCTTCCCGCCATTCTCTTAGACTTTCCTCACCCCTTTTTGCCTCCATTCGTAATTACTGGCCAGTGGGAATCTTGGAGAACCCATTTTACTCTGTCTTCTGCTTCGCGGAGTATTTTGTTGAACTTCTGTAATGAAATCTCAGTTATTCCTTTCCAACTTCCGAATTTCATATGTGTATATGAAGTCGCTCACTTTGTCTTGATGGTGTCATTTTGTTCATGTGGCATCTGACCTTGTGTTGCAGTGGTGTTCACTTTGAGGCCTTTGTCGGGTAATAGCTTGAGTGCCTCTGTTTCTTCAGGGTCAGCTTCCGGCCATTTATGTTGTTCCCTTGGTTGGACCATTTTTCCTGTTTCTTCATGTCTTGGAAACTGTTAGAAGTTGCACATTTGGAAGAACTACCTCTGCTATCTCCGTAGCCCGGCTGTATCCAGGACCCCTTCACTGCCCAGCCTCCCTAGAAGCCCTGGGTTCTCCTCCAGTGTCCTGGGGTCTGGCTGGTCTATGGATTTGTGCATACAATGTCTCCCACCCACCCCCACCCCCTGAAAGGGGTTCCCCAATTTCTTTTTTTCTTTTCCCCCTGGGTGCTTTGTGATCTCGTGCTCCCTCCACTGTCGGTCTGCGGTACTGCAGTTCTTCCATGCCTCCCCAGCCACCCAGCTAGCTCTGTCCTCACTCCGGACAGCCGCTCTGCTGCGGCGCAGATGGAGCCGAGCTCTCCCGGAAGTCTCCGGGAAGCTGGGTGCGTGCTGCGCTCTCCCCTTTCTCTGAGTGCTCTGATCCTGTCCCGTGGTCCTCCAAGGCCAACCCTCCGAGTCCAGTAGGGCCCTGGGACGCCTGTTGGGCGTCTGGAGTGCTCCGAGAATGTGTGAGCAGAGAGACGGCTCCCAGGAAAGCCAGAGTGACCTGTGGCCGCTCCAGCTCCTGTCCCCTTGGTGCACTCAGACCCTTCTTCCGGAGGGTTCGTGTGGGGTGAGGAGGGATGGGGAAAAGTGTGCCGGTCAGACATCCGCTCCTGTTCCCGGGGCCCTTCCCTGTCTCCTGGGTGGCACATGGGCAAGTGTGCACTTCAGGTGTGCGGCTGGCCCTTCTCCCCCGCTCCCTCCCTCCCTCAGTAGCAGATCTTGTGTCTGTCACACCGGTGGAGGCAGCCAAAGGTGTTGAGGTGAGTGGATACGGACGCCCTGCCCAGCCCATGTGCCCAGGGTTTGCAGGCCCCTTCTTCCTGCATCTCCCATGAGGAAACCGACCCGTGAGTTGTCGTGTGACCCGTGTCTCTCTCCATGGGGCAAGGAAGGGCCTGGGCCTTCGTATTACACCCTCTTGTTGGTACCAGCCACCTGTCTGTTGATTTTCTTTCTTTCTTTCTTTCTTTTTTTTTTTTTTTTGGAAATCATGTTGCTTGTCTATAGTGTAGACCAGGTAGAAAAGTCCTAAAGAGAATGAAAACTTAGAAACAAGAACAGAAATAGGGGTAAAAGAGGAACCGGTAGGAGACTAAAAGTCACGTTTCTTTTCCCCACTAGGTCACAAAGCTTTCAAGCTACCTAATTTTACTCATTATAATGTTAAAAACAAAGCATTGCACTTTAAATACAGGACCAACAAATACCCATGTAAATACCATCATGATTTTCAACGCTGAATTTTTTAAAGCCTCATTAGTCACAAAAGTACCAATTTGCAACCGTATTTCACATTCATGTTGTCCATATGCCACAGTGAACATAGCTGGTACTTGTGTTCAATAAATGTCTGATGAACGGATGAAGAAGGCTCCGCCACCCTCCAGGAGACAGAGGGAAACAAGCTGGTCTCTGTCCCCATTGACCCCGAGCGGAGAAGGCCCGAGTCGCTGCGCACAACGCGGACACGCTCTCAGCAAGCGTCCCAAGTCTCTACTGAGGGAGCCTTGGCCATGTTGTGGCCTGGAAGTAGTACCACACTTGATATTCAGAACTCCTCCCACTTATACACACTGTTTATGTAGGGCCGGGCCTTAGTAAGAAGCAAAACGAAAAGGTACACACGTGCATTTTGTATGTAATCAGTTAAACATTTAATAGAAGAGAAGACGCTAGTCACAGAGGCAGTGAAATCACACAATTTCGCATATATATGAGAGATACAAGTAAAAATGAAGTGGCAAGTGGTGCCTAGTGCCACAGAGCCTGGAGCTGGGCGGGGTGAGTTATACCTCTGCGCTTCCTGGCTGTGTGCTGTCGGGCACCTGGGTAAAGTACTTCAACCTCCTGGTGCTGGAAACGCACATGCTAGTGAACGCTGGTCTGTAGAGATGGGTGGGTTGAGGAGTTTGGCTGTGTGTCATGGTCGGTGCAGTGCCTGGCGCACCGTAAACGCATGTTCTGGTGGGTTCATCCATACTGTCCATTATCACAGGAGTGAAATTAGAAGACAGTAGCGAAAGTCCTAGGATGTCGTGGAAACAGAAATGAATGCCGTGTTCCAGAATCAGTTCAAATGCATCCGCAAATGAGCCGAGGTGAAAATTAATTTGCACGTAATAGGAAGTGGAAGTGGGTTGCGGGCTCCTGAATGGAACCATCCGGATACACTAAGCCAAGCTCATGGAGGAAGTTAACTGCGCTCTGATACAGCCTCTCGTGGAGTGTCCCAGCCTGTGACCAGGTGGTCATGGAGAGACGAGCGTGGATGTAGAGGTGATCGAAAAACTGAATAAGAAACAGTGACACTGGAAGTGCCACAGCAGGCAGCCGGACCTGTTAGAAGGGGCGTGGATGAACACAGTGGCGTTGATGGGCGAGGAGCAGACAGGAACGTGACGGAGCGGCACGGAGAGCGGAGTGCTGCGCATTGTGCGTGGGAATTGGCGTGCGACGTGACGGCACTCCACATAATCAGGGGAAAGCTGCAAGGTTCAGTAGATGGTACCAGGCGTGGCTGTTTGGAGGGGAAAGGAAGGCGTGTTTTCCTGATGCCCCAAGCCTCATATTTTGTCTGATGGAGACGTACATTTAAAGCCACTCAAGACTTACACATCTAAATATGGAAACTTTAGAGAGGTGTGTAGCAGAGAGGGACAGTGCTTGCCTCACACGCACGAGGCCCTGGCCTTGGTCCCAGCACTCAAAATAGCTAGCTAGGGAAAAATACATAAAATCCACCAAAATAAAAAGTTGTAGTACAGTTGCAAAGAACACAAACTGCAGAATTATTGAGAGTAATTTGTCCTTTTACTACGTTAAAATGTAAAGATCTTATAATAACAAAAACCCACATGAATTAAATAAAAAAGCAAGCCAGAGAACGTGAGAAACTATTTGTCATCTTGACTCAAATGATTAATATCTGTAATATATGATCTTGAAAAAAAGCTCAACTTAAACAACAGAGGTAAGCACGCACAACCATGAGCAGATAGCCAGCCTTGGTGCAAGGTTGAAGACTCGCTAGTGTTTCCATCAGGTTACGTGAAGTTTAGAAGTCATGCTGTGTTTGGTAGGCGGCGGCCTGCTGTGGCACGGAAGAGCTGCAGTCCCTGTGGGCAGTCGGCAGTCGTTGCGGGGAGGCGCGGGAGTGTGGAGGCGCGGTGCTCACTGCTGGTGCAGATGCACATTTCCAACGTGTGTTGAAGTGAAATGTGTGGGTTTTTTTAAAAGATAATCTTCATTATCTCTGATCTAAAAATTTAATTCTAGGAGTCTCTATGGGCATGTTCACAGAAATACAGACATGCACACAGATACTTATAACCTGCTAATTGTAAACAAAACAGAAAAGAATATTGAAGATCCATCCCCTAGAGAATAAATTACTTCCGGACTCTGAAATATGCAGTATTTAAAATGACTATGACATAGATCTTTATGGAGTGATTTGGAAAGATCATCAGATTTATTTAAGATAGAGAATAAATTTAAAAACTATACACAATACCTTCTCTGTGCTGCAGACAGTGCTAACTGCTACCTCTCTGTACATGTACGTTTATAAAATAGTGGGACTCCATGGTCGGACCACCTTCACCGCGTTATCTGTGGTGAGTACTGTTATTACCCGTGTTCTCAGTAGGAAGCAGAAGGGCAGACGCCGTGACCTGGGCAAGGCTGGGGATGGAGCCGCGCTTTCTGACTCCTGGGTCTGGGTGGATATGAGACTGTGCATAGCTAATAAAGGGAAACTATTTCAAATGGGTTAAATGTAACCGGTATGTTTGTGACTGTACAGGCGTGCATATTGTCATACCCACGTACTCGCACAAACTCGGGTGTGTGTGAAAAGACCGCCCGGACACACGGTGAAGAATTCATCACAGTGGTTTTAGGGTAAGTGGAGAGGAAAGGCGCCTGTTGTCATTAGCACTTTCTGGACTGTTTGGTCCTTTCCAGCAGTAGTCACGTGGAATACCTGTGTAGCTAAACTAGTTATTTGATATAAAAATAACCATACATACAATGCTTGCACACATATACGTATATATTTACACAGTTTACTCTTTATAAGGCATTAGTGTTTATTTGTGAATGATCATATACGCATTGCAGCAGTGGCTGGAGTTTGAGAACTGGTGACACCCCTGCTTGTTGGTAGCTGAGCTGTTGGTGTTGGAGTTCCTGCCCTCAGGCCACCCGCCTCCTGGAGCAGGGTCACATTTGCAGCTGTCCTGTGTCCTTGTCAAATATTTCATCTTCTTTTCCATCATTTGTCATCGTTCTTTCCTGTCATCCTTAAGTGGGTGACTAGATTCCGTGATGTAAAGCAGTTTATTCCCGCGAAGAGATTCTCAGCAGGCAAGCTAACCTTTTTTCTTTTTTTTTTTTATAGTTCGTTTATTTAAATTGATAGCCGATTCAGGTCTGGGCTCAAGACAGACCTGTTTGTAACCCAAGCACCACTGCACTTTGCCCAGAGTAATGTAGAGGGACCTAGAAAGAAAGAAAGAGGAGGAGGGGGGAGCCGGAGGTGGGAGGGATCCAAGAGGATGCTCTGAATTTTCACTGATGCTCCATCGGTCTGCTTTTAATGTAGGAAACATTGTCAAAAAGTGTTAGGCAACAACCAAGATCCCTTGTGATAAAATACGATATGAAGTGATTCCGAGCTGATACAAATGTGAGACTCGCAGAATTCTAAAGCTTGCTTGCTCGCGGGATTGTAGCTCAAGTTTCCAATCTTTCTGTTTTAAAATACCTCAGGTTCCAGTGATGCATCTGAGAAGCACTAACCAATCCTACCCGTTCAAATCTAGCTCTTGAAATGGCATCTGCCATTGAGCTATAAAAATAACAGATGATTTTTTGATAGCTTATCAGTTAACAGACTGCTTAGTTAGAGCAGCACATTCTTATGCTAATGTCAGCAGAGAGGGTGGAGGGGAGAGGAGAGAGAAAGGAGGGGACACAGAGCACTGCACAGGGGTACTGGAGGAGGGAGTTTGATTCTGCTCAGACAGCGAAGGATTCTGTCTTCCAAACTTCTTCCTTAGAGGAGGCAAGGTGGGCATGTTAGTGACTCAGAATTATTTCAACTTAGAGGAGATCGCAGGGGTTGGCGAAGGAAGTGATAAAGTACGATTTCGTGTTTCAGTCCTATAGAATGCGCTTTCTACCCAGCATGAAACAAGTGGGAAGATCCTGTGGCCGCAGAGGCCTGCGGATGTCCCCGGGAATGAGTGATTCCTTTTTAAATGTCAGTATGACATCGGAGTCTTAGAGTTCAGATAGCAATTTTAGTTCATCACAGGAATTTAAACGTAATAATTGAAAACCAGCATGAGGGTCCTCATAGGGTACTATGATATTGACATGGAACAGGCTAATATTAGGTGTTTCTAAACACTTAACTTCAGAATAAATTACAGACATAGGACCTCAGAGTTAGAGAAAAGCTGCAGTTTTCTCAGTAAAAACCTGTCTTCTGACCTTTGCCACCTTTCTCCAGTGGCATAATAAATAACACTAGCGATAGTACAATATTTAAGGTTCAACACTTATCAGATACTGTGTTCTCAACACTGCTGGCTAGTGTTCCAATAGGTGATTGAAGAACATTAATGCAGCAGTGAGTTTTACTTGAGTAATGAAGGAAGGAGAAAGGTCACCAGACACAGAAAAAAACAGTGCTCAGAAAGGGACAGTAGTGAAGATAAAAGCTCAGAGTATGCAAAAAATCCTGTGTGTGTGTGTGTGTGTGTGTGTGTGCGCGCACGCAAAGAACTTCTGATAATCCAACAGGGAAATGACATTGAGGTAACCTGGGCAGGGGATATTCTGTGTGCAGGTGGCTGGGAGGGGACAGCCACTTTGATATTGAACCAGAAGCAGAGAGAGGTTTTATTTATGTTCTAAAAAGGTTCAGGTCATTTGGATGATCTGAGGCAGTGGTCACATGGGACGCATGCAGGGGGAACCCAGCAAAGGGCATTCTCTGCAGGTTAGGGGCCGCAGCACAGGACTAGAAAATCTGTGGGTGGAAGGAAGGAGGAGGGATGAGAGGAAGCAGCAGGGGAAGTGGCGGGGTAGGACACGTTTATGGCTCCGAATCTGCACAGGTTTCCGAGACAGCGAACTTCCTCCTCTAAGCTTGCAAGAGAGTAACCGGGAGTCGAGTTTCATTGGGTAAGAAGTAAAGGGAAGGCGAGGGGGTTGTCCGCTCTGGTATAGGGTTGCCCGAGATTGCTGCGTTCTCAACCTACGTTCCATAGAGGCGTCAAGGTGTACAGAAGATGCCACGGGCCGCCATGTTTTCATCCCCCAGGGAGCTCATAGGAGGCACCGTTGCAATTGTGTAGACAGTAGGTTAATTTTCCACACTCAGTGGAACAGTGGGTTTCATTTCCTTAAGGATTTGGGCTGAAATGGATGCGTTTACCCAAGGAGAAGAGGAAAGAGCTAGTATCTCTTGTATGTCAGGGTCAGATTAAGAGGAGTGCTTAACAGCAGCTCAGAAAAGAAGAGCCAGCAAGATCAGAGGTGTTTGAAATGGTTTGTGACAGTTAGAAGGGAGGCTTGAGACAGAACACCAAAACCAAAAGGGTCAGTTATGCCAGAGTATCAGACTTAAGGAATAAGACAGGGCTGTGACTTTAACGTGGATTAAGTACTGAAGATCACATGTGATCTATGTGAGGAATAACAATTTTCTTAATAGATGCGAGAATCAAAAAGACCCTCGATGGTATCACAAAGAACATCAGCTGAGTGGTTATTTTAGAAAATAGATGTGAATTTGAAATGAATAAATAAAAAATAGAAATACACAATGTAGATTTCACTTCAACGTAGGAAACTGTTCTTCGGTAGTGAACGTGTTTGCCGAGCCTTGGGTCGGTCCCCATTCGGGCGCCCTCATCAGTGGCCTGCCCCAGAGCGAGCGGGTGCTCCAGAGATAGTCCGTCCTATTTGGAGGTGAACTCACACATTCAGGGTGACCCTGCATGTGGAGAACCGGGTTTGTTCCCGTGTGGCGCAGCACAGGGACTTCACGACGCCCACGGAAGCCTCTAGGACAGTGTCAGGTTTGCCTCCAGTCCCTGTCCCTTCGCAGGGACTGTCCCCGGGTCTGCCGCAAGGTTCTTGCCCCAGAGCGTGGTTTCCCTCGCTTACGTCCTAATTCAGACCATGTTTATTCAGAAGCTGTACTTCCGGTGTTTGCTTACGACATCAGCAAAGTCAGCGCGTGGACTCGGCAGCTTCCGCGCGTGGCGTTCTGCTCAGCACCTTCTCTGAGCTTTGCAAGGAAGCGAGCTTGGGAAGAAAGCAGACGAGAGAATCCACGTGCTGGGAGCCAGGCGGCGAGCTGTGCTGAGCAGTCCTTCCTGGTCACCGGTGGCGTGGCCCAGGAAGTAACCCCTCAGCTGCGCGCTGCCTGGATCGCAGGGAAGCTGGAGAGCTGGGGTGGAGCTCTGCCCAGAACCGCACAGCGGTGTGGGACAGGCCAGGATGCCAGCTGCGAGTGCCTGGCTCTGGTGAGCAGGCTGCTGCTTTGTTATGTCCACTGATTCCAAGAGGCATGGGCCGCAGGAGGTCGGAAGGCGGGTAGCCAGTAGGAGCGGTGTGTCTGCAGTTTGCGCGACTTGTGGGTGGGAGCAAGCGGTGCTCCTAGCACGTGGGAAAGCAAGGAAAATTCAAACACACGTGAGTGTCTGACAGAATATTTACAGACTCCGATGCGTTACGGATGCTCATCGTTTTGGGTAAAGCTGATTTGGCCAGGACTTTTAAGCTTTGCCGGTGAAACACTTCTCACTAACTGACGGGAAGGAGGGAGTGGTGCAAACCTGTCACTCCGGCTACTCTGGAGGCTGAGACGGGAGGATCACAAGCTGGAGGCCAGTCTGGCAACTTAGTGAGACCCCCATCTTAAACAGGTGGGGGATATATAGCTCAGGTCGAGCCCCAGTACCCTAAAGAGGAGGGAGGAGGGGGAGCAGGGGAGAAGGAGGAGGGAAGCGGTCTGCCAAGGACCTTGTGACTGCGGGGGGTAGGGGGGGCGACACTCCAAGAGCTTTCTGCAGCGGTGAGAGCGTTTTTCCAGGTCTGCAGATCCTTTTCTGGAGGCAGGAAGGGCAGGGAGGAAAAGGAGCGCTGCCACCTTAGGAAGGGCACTTTATAATTCACCAGGACGTCACTTTCCCTCCTCCCGTCCCCTCCCCCCAGCCGCCTCCTCTCCAGGAGATGCTACCAGGGCCGGACACACCCAGTGAAGCCTGTGAGCCGCTGGGTGTTGTAATGACAAGGGCAGACGTTGGTCACAGGAAAGGATCGCGAAGCAGCCGGTGTCAGAAGTAAAGGTGTCACGTCGGTGATCCTTGTGTGGTGATCCAGGTGTGGGCGTGTGTGCTTGTTCTTGGCTAGTGTGTTGGCCCTGTCGTTCCTAAAGAAGGAGCGTGGCCTCAGGAAGTGGGGGAACCACAGGGTCTGTAGGGGAACGTGTGAGCGTGAGGGAGAGAGGTGTATATGTGCGCGCGTGTGTGTGTGCACTGGACAGAAGTACAACTGTATCATGCCCACTATGTGTGCTGGTGCCCTGCGTGCCCAATGACATACAGACACGCCTCGCACCTGCTGAGATTATGCCCGCGTGGCCTTTGGTGGAGGGGCTTTTGGACGCTGGCTCGGCGACACTGCAGCCTCAGGACAGGTACAGAGGAGTCTCCCGCAGGCAAGAGAATTAAATGCCTCGGAAGCGCAGTCTGGCCGGCTGTTGGCTCAAATATGCGTTCGTTCAGTGGGTGTTAAGATTTCTTCCAACGTCAGAGCCTTTGCTTCTTTGTCCTTTAGTCTCACTTGCTGATGGGATGTTAACAATGACACCTAGTTTGTGGCCTCATGGTATTGACAGTAGATGTAATGCCAATATTTTATCAACTCTTTATTAATTAGAAAGTGAAATTCTCAAATTCTCTTTCTCTGGTTGCCTAAAACAGTCACTTTCCATCAGTACACACACACATCCATCACACTGTGTAAGTCCAGACGTTCACTTACCCAGTACATATTTGGCAGTTGACATTTCGTCTTCATGATGTGTCCTCGGCTAGAGCTTTAAAGTCAAACGGCAACACTCAGTGCCTGTGAATTGAGGCAAATAAAACCACAAAATCCGCAAGGAGCAAAGAAATACCTCACTCAGAAATGTAATTTATTCTTCAGGTGGGACAAATGGCTTCTGTTTATTAGTGATGTAAACTGCACCTTATTTTAAAAAGTGAAGAAAAAAGCCCTGGAGTGAAATTTCAGGTTGTAGTGGAGGAAGCCACCCGTTCTTTGTCACTCGTGTTTTCTTTTCTTTTTAAAATCTTTTCATTATTTTCTCTTGACTAGGAAGAACAGTCTGTAAGTTGAGCCTTTCTAATCTGTGTCATCCCTCAAGATCCAAGATCATGTATACTGATCTCAAGACTTTGATTTGACAGCGTCTTGTTTTTAAGAGCCACCGGGAAAGGAGACCTGGGCTCCCAGGGTTCAGTCGCAACTAGATAATCAGAGAAGGGAGTGGTGCTGCAGGTTGGGACTGGGGCCGCCGCCCTGTGCCTCTGTCCACCAGCTCGCTCTGTTCCATCCCTGTGGACACTTTCTGCCATGGGCTGAATATTTAAGGGCATGTGCCCCGCAGTCGGTCGCTGCAGATCCCCTTCAAAATGATGGGCCGTCTCCCCGGTAAGGACCGGGAGCCCCTGGCGAAGCCTCGGGCCTGTGAGGAGAGAAAACGGTGGCGGCACCACGTGTGAGATAAAGTAGACAAGGGAAAACGGTCGTAAACACGGCTTGCCTCTCCATTCAGCAGGAGGCTGAGCGGTTGCATTGCACGTTACCGCGTGGGTACTGAAAGGGTTAACGGCAGAGCTGCTTATTGACAACACCTGAATGGAAAAGTAGGCAGTGTGATGTCGCCCCAAGATTCTGCTCTTCCTTCCAGGTGTGCACTCTACAAGCTAACCAGTAAGATGACAGAAGTGCGACATTGCTTCAAATTCTGGACTAAAACCTCTCTCCTGAAACCTTCAGATGTACATCTGTCGATCTGCTAAGATAGATCAGAAACTTCTCTCATGTATAAGGTCTGAAAGCTGAACCACTTGGGCTCAGGAGTCAGGATTAAAACTTTCATAATAAAATGTACAAGTGGGTCTGGGTCGAAGCAGTTGACGTGTTCAAGTACACTGAGCCCTGTGCGGCTCTTGTCCCTAAGGAGTAACAAAGCCTCACATGCGTCACGCCGCTCCAGGGTCATTCTAAGTGGGCGCATGTCCTCTGAAGACACGTATGTGGAAATGGATTATTTTACTGACATATTGGCCGTTGCGACTAGTAGGATTTCTGGATTTTACTTTGAAGTAGTCTTGGTATATCAGAAGTAAATATATCTAAAGCAGTATAGTTCAGTCCAAAATGTAGAAGATGCAGTATTATGCCTACGTGTCTGAGACTGTTGGAAACAATTATACTGTTTATGAATCCGTGAACTGTAAGATAATAAATTATTGCTTTGAATGGAACTACAAGTCTATCTTTGTATTTGCAAATCAGTAGACAAAAAGGACTTTGTCTTAATGTTTTCTATCCCGATAACTCTGTTGCTTCTTCCTTTTGAAAAGTGTGTTGAGTGTATACTAATCTGGATGTGCGGCAAGCAGTTGGCTCCCACATGGATGAAGGGCACTGTTCAAGCTGAGGGGCTGACTTCCACGTTCTTACAGGTAACAGCTACTGTCTGCTGAGAGTCTCCAGATCCACTATGGAGGGAATGTGGCTCTTAAATGGGGCATGTTACTCCTTCCCACTGTGCTGAATGAACTGGTAAAAGACCAAGAAGGCTGTCATAGAGATATCACAGGAAATAAAGAGCGCCAAGCCAAGGGTGTGTCCAATGGGGTTGGCATGGAATGACAGACCGCCCTCCCCACATGGAAAATCTCGTCACCCATCTGAGATATCACAGAGCGGTGGCAGGGCTCCAGAGACAGAATGAGCTCCACCTGTTTGCAATGTGTTTAGCTATTAATATTTATGTAGTAATTCAAGGAAGTAAAAAAATGACAAAATGAACCAAGTTGTTTCACTGTTGGTGCTTTCAACCAAGATTTCTCAAAAAAAAAAAGTTAACAGCATGAATCTGTCCTTCACTGTAGAGAGAAATTGTGTGACACCCGTAGGGTGCCAAGGATTGTTGGAGGAGAGAAGGCAGTAGCCTTGGCCATGGTGTGCCCAGAACACTTCCTCTGCCATGACTAATAAGAAAATTTTACTCTTTGTAGCTTTGCCTCTCTTGAGTAAAAACCATAGAAATCAGAAAATATATTCTCAAGTCCTGCTAACATTAGCAAGCCATATAATTCACTTAGAAGAGACAAAAATGGCCGAAATGTCTCACTTTTTATCTTAAAAGAAATAAGAAAGACCATTCCCCATGACAGTGTCCTCAGAAGGTCACCAGTACCTCACAAGTATCACTTGTGATCCACTGAATTCATTGGACTTATTTTTTGTTTTGACCTGCACTATATATATTGGCACAACTGTAGTAGGAAAATAAGCCATTCCCCTGTGTCCTGTGGTGTGTGGCATACAAGCAAAACTCAGAACTTGCATAAGGACATCACATAGTCCCCAGCACCGGTGCTGCTGTATAGGGAGCTTGGAATGCCGACGTCACCGTGAGACGTGAATGCCAGATGAGCGATGTGGCTTTAGCACCTCAGTTCAGTCCTCTGCACTGTGACTTAGGCGTTTACTAAATATGGATGACAATATTATCCACAGAAGTGTGAGAACGGGGCATCGTGGTGTCCTAAGCTCCCAGACTGTGTCCTGGGCCAGGATGGACTCTGAGGTCACAGATGTGATATGAATCTGTTAGGTTGCAGGCCCAAAGAATGCTTAGAACTATTTATCTTTTACTTACTAATTTTAAGCATGGGAATTCTGCAAGAGATCTTAATAATTGTGACCTGGAATCTAGGATAGCACTTGACACATAGAGGGACCCAGAGAAATGCTGCCCCCATTGCTATTATAAATGTTGTAGAATGTGTGTTTATAATATAGATCTAAAAGAAAGTTAAAAATCCATAGCATTTGGTGAATGGTTCAAATGCAAGGCTTATGTTAGAAATTGGAACCTGCCCCTGTAGAACCTGAAAAGACCTGCTTTAAGTTAGGGGCATCACAGGCCACAGAGAAGGCTCCCTGGAGTGCCTTCCCTGTAGAAATTGGAACCTGCCCCTGTAGAACCTGAAAAGACCTGCTTTAAGTTAGGGGCATCACAGGCCACAGAGAAGGCTCCCTGGAGTGCCTTCCCTGTGGCAGGTACAGAGTGGCTTTGCATTTACCCCTGAGTTTCTCTCTGTCTACTTGACCACTGCCAGTCAGTCCTGAATGACTCAAAGCATCTTGGAAGTTGTTTGTTCCTAGGGAGCGTTGTGGCTTCCGAGTGGCCCTCATGGCACAGAATTGCTCACACTGTGGATGTCTAAACCAAGGTTAAATGGTGCGTTCCACAGTGTAGTTTATTCTTTAAATCCTAGAATGGTAGTGGGCCAACTACTGTACGTGCTTCTCTCAGCAGAAAGCTTTGAAGGATGAGAGGAGCACAGGAAGGTGCTTCTGCCTATAAAGACACCAGGCCCCGGTCTCTGGGCCAGTACGAGTCACCCTCCGAAGGAACATTCTAGAGATGGACTGAGGGTCTCATGACAAGTCACTGGATGTCAGAAGGGGCTCCAGATGCCATCACAAGTGACTTTATAGAATGGAGGTAGAGGGGACTAGACAGACACACAGGAGAACAGATTGAATGTGAAGACAGGAACAGAGGGTGAGCGATGTGGCACCAGCAGCTGACGAGGTTGGAGGGGCTCTCTCCCAGAGGCCGGGGCTGTGAGTGGGTGTGCAGCCCTGACCACAGCGTCACGGTGGCCAGGGATGTGAGGTGTCTGGCCTCTAGAACTTGGGCAGAGGACGTGTCTCATGGGCACCAGGTCTGTGGTGACTGAGCCCAGTAGTCACAGATAATAGAAGGTAGGTCTGAAGACACCGTTGGGCTCTACCCACACCTGCTGTTGGGCAGCTCTTAGCAGAGGCCAGGGCAGGACTGTGGTTCGAGAACATGACAGCACTGTGACGTCACTTTCATGGGAACAGATGGGTTTCCTGACCATAGTTTTTCTACTGAGCATGGGTGCTACCTGTGCTTCTGCCATCCACATGACAGGTATTCATAGTCTATCTTGTTCCAGAAAAATAACTCAAGGAGCTTCCATAAAGGTCTCGCTATGAGCTTCCTGCCTCCCCCTTTCTGATCGCCGTAACAGCCTCGGATGGCCGCTCACCTGCAGCCTCTCTCTTGCTTGGACCCTACAGTCCATCCGCGCCCTTTCCCCTTGCACCCTTTCGGGTCTTCCTGAACTTCTCTAATGCCTGCAGCGCCCCCTTCCCTCCCTCGTGAGGGCTTCCAGCTTGCTTTGCCTGTTTTCTCATGGGAATTCACACATCCCCGTACTCTGTGCTTCCCAGAGATCCCCCATGTCCACCACCATGCACGTCTCTCTTAGTTACCATAACTGCTGGCCAAGTGTGTTTCTTCTGATGAGCTGCAACTAGTGGAGGCAGAAGGTGGGGCCCATCTCTCTTGTGCCGCCTCCTTCACGCTGCTGTCCAGGCCTGCGCTGGCTCCCAGCAGGTGTAGAGTAAAGATTTGTTGGGAAATGGTGATCGAGAGAACAAATAGATGAAAAAACCTTCAGAGACTGAAGTGCCAGCTAGCATGTTAATTTTCTCTGCAAAATGGAATTTAATTGTTTGAATTACTTCAAATTGCCGTGATTTTGTTTTAAGCCCAGACACACAGGCCTGAGCCTGAAAAATGTTTTCATGGCCGCAGCAAAGATCTCAGTTCCCAGGTCCAGAGGTGCCTCCCGCACCAGCTTTACACGTTGAACTGTGCACATGGTTCTGAGGGAGGTATGCAGATGGCCCCAGCAGACTCGATGAGCCAGTGGTGGTGCCACGTGACACGGGACGTGTAGATGGGCACAGGCACAGCGAATGCCATCCCTCTGCCTGGCATGGAGGCCGTTCCTGTGGTGGTCTGTCTTCCTACGGTAGCTCCACTAGCTTTTGGTAGCTGTGCAGAGCGGCCCGGGTCTGTCCCATGTGCCCCAGGGCCTTCCCTTCACAGCTTAGCCCATGACGGGAGCTGGCGCCAACCTGACAGTGACCAAAAATGCCCCTCATCTCATGCCATGTCTTCAGACCCTCTGGAGTGAGTTAGTGACCAGAGCTTGTTCCGAGTAGAAAAGGCTGTGTGCCACAGCCAGCTGCTTAGCAACAGCGGGGATGATTTGCTTCCTGAAGTTGGCTTTGAAAAGTGCATCTGCTGCCAGAAGGCCTCTGGGCATGTGTATGAAACATCGAAAACAGATACAACAATATACAAGAAAAGGAAATGAACGCCCAGTGCTCACTCCGCAGGGAGTAACCTGGTGGGCTCCACCAGTGGGGCGTCACTCCCCGTGGACAGCTTTTGTCCATCGGGTTGGGGCTTGGGGGACCTGGTTCGTGTGTGGACAGCTCATCTCCACTGGGTTGTGGGGGGTGAGACTTGGTTCGTGTGTGGACGGCTCTTGTCCATGAGGTCGGGGCTGTGGGACTTCACTCTGGGGTACACAGCTATTCTCCATCAGATTGGAGGGTGCAGAGCATGGACCCCATGCATGTAGACAGCACTTCTGAATCAGGCTGGAGGGTGTAGGCCCTGGCTCCCATGCACACAGCTGAGAAGGAGGGGACAGGTGACAGGTACGTAATGGCACTAGTTCTTTAAGATCTTAAGCAATCAGTGCCACAAGTTTTTAAGCTGTTTCATTATTTTTAAGCAGGATTTTTGTTCTTGATAAAAACTGCCTCTCAAAACATGTATTTCTTCTTTTCAAGAACCCAAAAAGAACAAAATTCTTCCTGTTCTATGAAAAGTTAGAGATTCTTATTAATTTAACATTATATTGCAGTAACTCATAAAACTATCTTTATTTTATCAGCTCATCATAAAGATATATTCATATTTATTATCTTGCTCACGGGAATGTAGCATTCATATTTAATGTTCTGATCAATGAGCATAAACAGTGCTTTTAATATTTTTTTAGCCTATGTAAAGTCACGCTACCAGTTACCAGTAACTGCGAATGTCACACATCTCAATGGCCTCTTTGGGACTTTCTGATCTGTTTGGTCCTATCAGGAAGGTGATTTCATTGTTACATTAAGGGAGTATTAGCATCATCAAATAGGCCCCACTTTATGATTACTGCAATGTCACATTGACCCAAAATGGTAAAGAAATGTGCTCATCTCTGGAAGGCGTATCCTGGGCTTGAGCAGGCAACCCACACTATTTGCATTAAAAAAAAAAAACAAATTGTATAAATGCAGAAGATTGATGTACCATCTGTTCACGTCCTTCACTTTTCTGGCTCTTGCCTGTTGAGATATTTTTATGGAATAGTTACGTTTATTATTTTGAAAATGAGCCACAGGTTAAAAAAGTTTACGATGGGTAATATAACTCGAAGCTGCTATATTCCAGGTATTAAAGCTCACATTATGCTACATTGCATTCCATTGAGTGTATCACTCTACTGCTCATGTGTGCTAGCGTTCAGGCCAGAGTGAAACGTCTGCAGAACGACAAAGGCTGTTTAGGGCCAAGCCCAAGCATGTCGCTGAGACGCCACTTGGCAAATAGGAGGAAAAGCCCTTTAAAAATTAATGGCTTCCCAAACCACTGAAAAGAAGCATCGACTAGCTCTCACTCCTAAGTTCAACGAAGGAGGCCAGGAGAGTCACTAAGATCTCGGGGAGGACGGCCGTTATGACGCACCTCCGAGCACCCAGCTTCTGCCTCTCGGCCTCTGGCCACTCGCGCGCGCCATGTACCCGTCGGCGGGCCCGCTAACCTGGCCTGAGCTGCCGGCGGCAGCGACTCCTCACTGCGCTCCCTGTCTTCACCGGCAGCAGCCTTGGCCGCCTTCCTGAACTTGACGCTCCAGTCGGGGCTGCCTTGCCCCGAGTTTCAGGTTCCATCATGAGAAAGTGCCACTTTTTGACAGCTAGACAAGAACAGGAGACAATTAGAGAAAGAATGGTTCTCGCCTGTGGCAGCCGCCCTCTGGTGGCAGCTGTCTTGGCCCCTCGATGCCACCTCCTCTCCCCACAGTGCGATCCTGGGCACCAACAGCCCCTCTCTGAGGGAACGCTGTCCTCCTGTGGCACGCCTGGCACGGCACTGCGGCCCAGGCGCAGAGCGTGTGGACGGTCCCAGAGGTTGGCGCTCTCACGGAGGTTGAGCTTGGGCTTTTGTGCTCCTTGTGTATAACTGGGGAGAAAAAGAATCAGCAAAAAGAAAAAAGCAGATTGTTTCTTGAGTTTTGACCACTTTTGAAAGGTTTTTGGTGCTGAAATCAACAGCTTAAAGTAGTTTCTTAGCTGTATTCTTCTCCCGTGTTCTGGACAATACCTAGTTTTCTGTGTCCCAAACCCCAGCTTGGTCAGAAAAGACACATTCTGACAGGGACAGTACTGATTCTCACATCATCCTTTTCTCACAGGTCTTGTGAAAAGACAGATCCTCCCTGGAATAACTTGCACGCTGGCAAAAATAAAATTGCTTCATGCATTGTTGCATTTAGTCCACATCATATTTTTATCTTTAAAAGATTTATCCCTTTTCTTTTCCCCAAGTGATGCCGTGAAGTACGCGAGAGAGCAGGGATGCTGAGGGGTCAGCCGCGTTGCGCGTGCGGGGGGCGGAGGGTTGCGCATGGCAGGGTCCCCCGAGCGGATTCTAGAGCCAGAGAAGTCAAAGTCCCCAGTGAACGGAAGGAGGAGGAAAGATGGTAATGGAAAGCAGTGATGGGGAGAGAAGCAAGGCAGAGATTTCCTGAAAGAAGGGGAGGAGCAAGAGCCGTGAACAGCCAGGAGGGCGCCAGAGTGTCCGAGTGTGCCGGCCACGGTGGACCCGCGCTCTCGCGATGGTCAGATGGACGGCTGTGAAAGGCTCACGTGGTCAGACACGCATTAGGGGACGGAAAAGGACGCCTGGTCGCCGGATTTTTAATGTTAACATGACATCACCCTTTTAATCCTCCACTCCCTCAATTGCAGCTTTTTCCTAAACTGTTTTCATTTAAGCCTAGACAATAAATTGATCCACCCAATGGCTTCCAGACTCATGGGATCAAGCTAGGGACTTCACTGGAAATGTGATACGGAAGGCATTAGTCAGGTAGAGCCTTGCTCATTAGAGAACAGAGGTGACCTTCGCCTTGTACGCGGGCCAATAAACTGGGGACGCACCGCGCCTCAGGAAGGCCAGAGCAGAGTTCTGCAGCCCACGCCTGCCTGCAGGAGGCGCAGCATCCGCCTCAGGGCGGCCGCGTTGTGCTCTCTGAAACTGGAGACGCGCAGGAAAACGTGTACACACGTTGAGACTTTCATTTTAAAAATCTCGAGGAGGATTTTCATTTTGCAAAACCTTCCGCTGATCAATGAAGAAGGCTGGAAGTGACTGTTCTGGCTCATTTTTTTGTTATCTACTTGTACAATTCCAAGACAAAAAAAATTCACATTGCTTCTTTTTCTGTCTGAAATTTTGTTTATAAAATAATCCCAAATGCATCCCGTCTTCGTGCTTTGCAGCGTGGTTCAGAATCCAGCGCGCTCACGGGAGAAGGCGTGCGGAGGGCTGCGGGGGCCTGTGGCGGGAAATGGAGTTGGACAGAGTTTTGTCAGTGTCCCCGGGCAGATAATCGCCTTCCGCTGACGGGTCTCCAAGTCGCAGTTGTACGCCTTCATTTTACGTCAGGCGCACTAAGATCTCAGCTTACTGAACTTCCGTTCGCGCTCCTCTATGTCCTTTCCGAAAGTGGCATTTGGCTCTGTGTCTCAGTGTTTTGTGTGAAAATAACAGTATGCAGCTGCAAGATGCAGCTGTGCTTAGTGCGCAGCTACGTGCTGCACCTTCCTTCCCTGCTCTGCTTGGGGCCTCGTCTTTTAAATCGTTGAGTTTCTTAAATGCAAAGTTAGAGCCGCAGGTTTTACAAGTTGTGAAGTGGGTTCTGTTGGTTGTTGCATTTTCTGTGTAGGACATTGGACTGTGTTGCTTTGTTTTATACTTTCAAAGTGTGATTTACTAGGGGTATTTTGATAGCTGTTATTTATTTTTTTGACTAGAAGGACTTAAGTAGAGTCAAGTCAGCATGTGTACTGAGTCCTAAGGTCATGTTGATCAACATGATTTTTGAAGCCGAAATAAAACGTAATTGAACCGGGTCCCTTAGTGGGAGAGAAAAGTCCGTGAGTTCAGTGGAGAGCAGTTCACCTGGTACGACTATTCGAGTGCTGTCAGCGCGCGCGCTCTAGAGGGGCTGTTGTAGTGTGTTGGAAGAAAAGGAGGAGATACGGAGGGAGCCAGGCGAGAGTAGGGGGTGAAGAGAGAGGGAGGAGAAGAGAGACGGAGTGGAGAGACAGACGGAGGGAGGGATAACGTGACAGTCAGACGGAGTGAGGAGGAGAACACAGGAATGAATTACTCTTCGCTTTTCTACCGTCCTTCCTGGTATTAGAGTAGCCATGGCTCAGGTAATGCCAGGATCCTGTGTTACTTTTTTAAATTTTTTTCTTAAGAGAAACTGTGTTATTTTAATCAAAATGTAGATTATGATAGCTACTTTAGAAATTTAAAAAAAATTTAAAAAGGATTTTTCTCAGCGTCTCAAGTTTAGATGTTAAAGTAACGCTCGCATGCCTTCACAGTGCCCAGACAGTTGACTTTTCAGAAGGAAGAGGCAGAGGGCAGCCGCTGGATTGATGTAACTGTGCACGAAACACTAAAAAAACCAGTAGCCCCAAGGTTTGTAACCTTCTCTAAGTGTACGCGTCAGATTTCGGTCAGACCGCCAGTTGGTGAGGAGATGGTGAAAGCCTGCTGAGTCGAGCCCCTCCTGGTTGGGCACGTCTGGGATCATGATGATGTGAAGGAGTTTAAAGTCTGCTCCTGGCTCAGAAACCAGGGCAGAGCCCCATGGCGTGGGCAGGGTGCTGGCTGCGCGTGGGCTGCGGGAAGCGGCCCACAGTGAGTCTCTCCACCGGGTCTTGTTCAAACCGATTCTCCAACAATGAAGGGGAGCAGTTCACTCTAATTGGCAACAAAAACAAAGGCTTTAGGAACTCACACGTCGCTACAAAAGAGAGTGGCGTTGGAGGGGCGCAAGTTGGGCAGGGCCAATGCCCGCTTCAGGGAGAGGCCCGCACTTAGCGCCTCGGGTAGAAAGTTCTCAGCTGAATTGACCCCTTTAGCACCATCCACAACAGAAAGGTAGCAATGGGCGGAAGCATTTATTTAAAATATGTTTAAAAAAAGCTATATACTGTAATGTAAAAAGTATTTTAAAGTATTGTTTTCTCTTTAACCTTTGCACACGATTTTTAGGTATTGCTACCACAGTATCGAGCCTTAGGATATGTGCAGTTTTTCTTTTGTGCATGGTTCAGAAAAATAGGTTGAGAGAAAAGATGCAAAAAACAAAAAAGGAATTTCTCAAGTGCATGTGGATGTCGTGTTTAGGAGGTAGATAGGCACTGTGCCTTCCCTTCACAGCTGTATAACAGACGAGGCCGCGCCCCCTGGAGCCCGCGTGATGTCCCTGCTTTGCAGGACTCCTGGGACACACGGAGGAACGCACCTGGCCGCTGCTCTGTTTTCTTTCTGGGTAAACACTGTGGAAGCGGGCAGGAAACTGTTTGCTAAATGCTTTTGGTGAACTCCTTTTCAGTCTTTTAATTTACTGCTAAATTTTTCTACTTCTAAGATTAAAAACTTGCAATAAGTTTTCTGGAGTTTGAAAAAAATTAGAAATTTTAGCTTTTAGAGGCCGGAAGCACTTTCTGGGTGCAGCCTCTTCAGGGTGAATGTGAAGTATGCTGTCCTGCAGTTGCCTGCACCCGCCCCGCAGGGGTGCTGTGCCCCGAGGCCGTGCCGCACCCCCGCTGGCCCAGCCCCAGCGCCCTGCGCCCGCGGCTTTCCTTTGTGGGCACGGGAAAGTCTCTCCCCTCCCGACTGAGTCCCAAAGTGATGCTCTGAATTATATAGAATATAAAATGAGACGCCGGCCCTGCCCAGTGGGCTCGCAGCACCTCCAAATTTGCTGTGAAATATGTCTACATATTGTATAACAGATGCACTTCAAGTGCTAAATGTCTGGAGATAAATCTATTATTGACTCCCCCCCTCAACCTTCCCAGCTCCCCGTGTCATTTGTCAGCTGTCTCTCTGGCAGATTGGGGGCGGCGGCGCGGAGGCCGCGTTGGGGGGGGCGGTGCACAGAGGTCGCCGTCCACAGGGCCAGTCCTGGGTCCTGGGCCCCAGCGCTGCCTGGAGCATCCAGCACCAAGCACGTCCCATGGAGTCGGCTCTCCTCCTGCCTTGTAGGACAGTTCACCATTCTGTCTAGTTTTGAACATTCTGTAACTTTAAAAATGTTCTTTCCCCTGGACCAGAGGGATGGCTAGTAAGTCGTATATAGTTAAAATCCCAGAACGAACATGGGTTGCTGTTTAACTGTGTGTTTTAGTAACTGCAATGTTTTTGTGTTTTAAATTTCTTTAGAGTTGTATGAATTTACCCTTGCCCTGGCTTGTGTGCACAGTGCACTTGGACACACACCCTGCCGGATACAATTTGTGTATTTAAACACACTCCAGGCTGCTGTCTTGGTACTTTAGCACTGTCTGCATCTATTAGTTGCAGAGCTGTTGCTCCCTCAGAGTCCTAGGTAAAAAACCTAAGCTATAAAGAAAAGCATGTAAAGGTTAAAGTCGCCTGATCCGTTCTCCAGTAATTCCAAGTTTGTGGAAGAGAGAGGTGGAATCCTTTCAGAGCTCAGAGTTGACATGTGCGTTTTCAGCCCACGACCCCAACTTTTATCTTTTATTTTTTAATAAAGGAAGGGATGTATTTCTCATCTAAAAAATACAGGGAAAAGTGCAAAAAATAAAATTTTCCTTTCTTTCCTCCCCTTTTTGTTTATTTCTGAGTCTTTTCTTCATTTCAAATGAGTTTTTAAACACATTTGGCAGTCAGTACCCTAATCATTCAAAGAGTTGTTTGACGGGGGGAGCTGGCTGGGTACCATCGTTCTTTTAAAATGTATTAGTCTTTGGCCACCTGTCTTCTCCCTTAAGATTTAAAGAGCAAAAAAATGTATGCTGTGGTAAGAAGGGCCCCTATGTAATAAGCCTCGGGACGCATCCCTCGGCCTGTCTCACGACCTCAGACCGTGTCACGGTGGTGGACACAGACCATTTGTGCAAAGTGTATATTTGGGTAAAATCCACCTCTGACCACTGTGGGCCTGTGTGGGGCAAGTGGTACTGCACGTCCAGCACACGTCCTCCTCCTGCTGCCTTTGTCTGTGTGGCCCAAAGTAAAGTCGTAGTTTGGTTTCCGTGCTAGTGGCTGTGTTTCCGTCCCCAAGGGGCAGAGAGCAGAGTCTCATGGGTGTTACACTGTTGCCAATAATCTGCTCTCTGTTCATTGACTTTCTGCCTCATAAAATACTGTTTGGCCATTAGACACCGTACCTGAGGATCTGTTTTACGCGTCCCCAGTCTGGTCACTCCCTGCCGTGTAAACATACGCCGTGCCTGCCGACTTAATGGCTTTAGCCGAGAGGAAGTTGGTAGAACTCTGAGAGCAGTTCTTTGAAAGCTCGAGACGATCTATGGCCCAGAAGTGATCCGTGGCTTCCGCAGGCATTGGTGAATCTTGATCGGACAGTGCTCTGAATTTACTTCATTTTAAAAGTGCAACACTTCATGAGAAACAAAAATATTTTTACACAACACAAAGGAAACGTTTCTTTAGAGCAGAAACGCTTCTCCTTGGCATTTGATTAAGTCCTCAAATCCCCAAATTGTTTTGGGACAGCAGAGCTGCATTTCCTCTTCTGGGAATCTTGAGACCCTTGCCAGAAACTGAGGCTGGGGAGAGGGCTTTCACCATGGATGCATTTGGTCCTGATGCCGTGTGGTGTGAGTGTGGACAAGGAGCCTGGCTCGTCCACGCGTCCTGCCCGGAGACACCAGTAGCACGCCGGGCTGGGGAGGAGCGTACAAAACAGGCAGAGGCAGATCCTGCCCAGTGGAGCACGGGCACGGTGTGCCGGTGTGGGACGTGTCAGGCAGATCCACGTTGCAAGTCCTAGCACTGGCAGAGGATTTAAAGTTCAGTGGCCACGTTCTACGAGACCATAGGCGCTGCTCGGTGGCGATCTGATTTCATTGATCTCACACGTGCTTCAGGGTCGGTTATGCTCTGGGCATTGCGGGGCCTGAGGTGAAGGGGCCTCTGTGCCTGCAGGAACCCTGTGCAGCTGACAGGCATGGGAGGAAGGAGCTGTCTGCTAATCATGCAGGGATGGGCGGGCTGCCACGTGCAGGCCTTGAGACAGCAGAGGGACACCCTGTCAGTAGCAGCACCGCGCGAGGCAGGGTAGGGGGTCCTAGCGCAGGGTGGATGCGTCGTTGCCAGGCGTGCACACCTGGACTCTATGCATTCCCTGCCAATTCATTATTTCCAGACAAATTGATTTCCTATGGAGGGAACGTGACACGGTGCTGTGAGCCCAGGTGGCAGAGCTCTGACCTCGTCTGAGGATCCCAGGAGCATTCGGTTGGGCTGACGCATAGGGAGGCGTTGCAGGGCCAGTCCGCTGGCATCAAAGAGTACAGTGGATAAGGCGGACACCTTGGTCGCCAGGGCAGGCTCTCGTCCTGGGCTCGAAGGGCCAGTACCAGGGCGAAATGCCTCCTGTGCCTGTGATGGACGCTAGTTCGTAATCTCGTGTGCTGCTCGGGTCGCACAGTGTAACCCTGACAGGCAGCCGTTGTACCGTGTATCTATAAACTTAAGTTTTCAGTTAAAAAATCTCAGATGTTTCCATTTGCATTTAGCTAAAATTTGGCAAGAAGTTTAACATCTCGGATCCAATTTTTTTAATGGAAAACTAATTTTGATTTATGGGGTGGCAATAATATAAACATTTTAGATCCATCTTTTGCCAATTTCTAGATAAGAAGTGGTTTTAGCTGTTAACTTTGGCCTTTTGGAGGATTATTTTTAACTGAACATGTCAATGTTTTTGCCCTGTAATGTGGTTTTTCCTGTGGAGAATCAAGGTGTTACCTTGCTCTCTCTCCCAGTGTGTGAGCCTGTGCGTGGCCCTGGCATGGCAACCCCCACCCCGGTGGCAGCCGCCGTTTCCTGGGCTCAGAGTCTTCATGCCGTTACCAGTTTTCCAGGTAAATGAGTGACACTTACAAGCATATTGTGAAAAATGTGGATGCTCTATGAAAATAAATGCAGTACTTCCCTTGATTACTTTTATGGAAAGGAACAGAGGTACGTGAGAGGAATGTCTGTGCTGTACTGGAAGTGGCCTTCGTGCCCATAGGTCAGCGGCCTGGTGCTGCCTAATCAGAGACCTTGTGAAAAGGATGCCGAGTGGGAACCGGAGCTGTGCCTTCACAGGAGGTCGCCTCCCATGAGCTGTGAGCTTCGGTGCCCTCGAGCTGCCCCAGGGCGACTGCGTGGGCTGCGTCTGACTTCTTGCTGTATTGCTATATTTTCCTTCCTTGAACTCATATTTCTCACTAACTAAATACACATTAACCACGAAAATACTTCCGTATCTTAAGAAATAGATGAGCAGATTCATTTTATTTAACCCTCTCCTTAGTGCTCCACTCTTTCTTGGTTCCTGGGTTAAAATTCAAAATCACGGTCTTATTTGTCTAATTGATGTTTTTTGTTAACTAGATGGAGAGGTTTCAGTAAGTAAAACACTTGGGCAGCAGACGCTCATACATTTTAGAAGCCGGTTTATTAAATCTTTTTAAGAACCGATTTTCGTGCTCCACGCAGAGAAGCATTGGCCAGTGCCCGTTATTCTCGGCACGGCTGGTCTGTCTCTCATCGCATCCGGGAGACCTTCGAGTAAGCCTGGGGTCCTGACTGTGTATTTCGCTTTTGCAAGATGTGTGTGCATTCTTTGGATGTACATTGATGTACATACTAATTTTTAATGTGCTATTTTGATATGTGTTTGCACTGTCTGTTGGCCAAATCAGAATAATGATTACATCTGTCACCTTTAACATTTGTCGTATCTTTGTGTTGTCAACATCCCAAAGCTCCTGTTCTGGCTATTTTAAAACATGCAGTACATTATTTTTAACTGAAGCCATCCTACAATGTAATAGAACATATATACATATTTAATCTGTTATTTGTGTACAACTGCATCCATGCATAGATCACTTTAACAAGTCAGAAATGTGTTAAATTCTTTTTTGCTTAAAATAGCATGAAAGTTATACGTGAATGGCAACTTTCTACCAGCTTCCCTGATACACAGTGTGACGGTGAAATGTAACAATTTTCAGTGCACGTTTCCGCCACGCTTGGTGCGTGGGCTCGATCCCACCAGGAGGACGTGCCATTTCTGTCACCCCGTTTCTGTGGCCCCTCTGCTCTCCAGTCTCTTCCTGCACTGCCATTCCCACAGGGCCTTTCTGGGATCTGGTTTTGATTATCCCTTTTTTTTTTTTTTTTTGAGTGTCTTCTCTCCCAATGAGCCTGGAAGCTCCTTGAAATCAAGGGTGGGGTCAGTGGATAGCAGGAGTGACAGGGGACAGGTACGCAGACACTTAGCTACTTCGTCAGATTTGGGGAGAAGGCACATCCGGCAGCCAGCTCAGGAGACGTGGGATAGGCAGGAACGCGGGATGGGGGAACCTGTGTCTGGAATCTCTCGGTTCATGAGACGTGCCTGGGTGTCAGGGAGGTTGATCGTGCCACCCACTGCAGAGACTTTAACCGGCACTCCGTGCCCTGCTGCCCGGAGCCCTGTCCAAGGCACCGTGTCAGTTTGCTCTTAACTCCCTCTGTTAGACACTAACCTTTATATTTCAGTATCATTTCCCACACGTCCCATCACCCACAGAGCTGCTAACAACCACTGGCCTTCATGTGTGGCAGTGGGCCACAGCATGGCCCACCCACCCCGCCTAGGCCTGTGCACTGACCAGGAGACCCAGCCCAGGCGGGTGCTGCCCCCGGCCCCTCAGCCTGTCTGACCTGTCGCGACGACCTCCAAGTGTAGCCCAGATCCTACCCATGGCGGTGACTCGCGGTGGCGCTGAGCCGTGGGGGTGAGCGCTTGGTGCACGCATCCCTAGGAGGAATCAAGGCGCAGCCCCCTTAGGTGAGCCGGGTGGAGCGCGGCACGCGGTGCTGGCACACACTTGGTAAACACGGCTAAGATGTTTATCGCCACGATTACTAGAATAGCTCTGCAAATTGGAAGTCGAAATTAATTATCCAGATGATCCAAGAAGGAGCTTTTTAGCTTGTCTGGTTCTCAGATTTTCTTGGACTCAGGGAACTCGGCTAATTGAATGGCTGCATACATAACAGTCCACAACCACGGCTCCCGCCCCTCAATTACGGGTGATTGACAAATGGATCGGGCTGAAGAGTTGTGTGAGTTTCACAGATTTTAATGCAATATCCAAGTCCTCTTGTGCGTCTGCACACGGCACTCTGTGGGATTTTGAAGAGAGGGATCGCCAAAGAGAGAGTATGTGTATGTATGTGAGTTTGCACACGTGTGTGTATGCATCCGTGCGTGCATGCATGTGTGCAGCCAGTGCAATTGTGTCAGAGTGTAGCGTTGTGGGCTTTTATGCAGTCTGCCTACTGAGAGTCTTGTGGCCTCATGGGTCCATTATTTAAAGTTGGAAGCGCACAGTCAAGACTCACCTGCCTGTTCCTTATTCAGCCCCCTAAGCGCGTTTGGTAAGTGCCGCTGTGCCAAGCCTGGAGTCCTGGCCCTGTCCAGAAAGCCTCAGCTGTGGAACACTGGCTTTCCTATAGAATTTCGAGAATCACGAGAAAGGATACTCGAGATCCCTAGTCCCACCCTGTCGCCACCCACCGGGCCCCTAGCAGGGGGCCCTTGGCAACGAAGGGCGGCTGGGACCAGGCCGGGCCTTCTGCCTCTGTTCCCCCACCCCAGCCTCTCTCTAACTGCCTCTCTCATCAACGGATGAGCTAAGCGCTTCCTCAGAATCACAGTATTATTTGACGTCTATTTAAATATTTTTAAAATTAAAATATTTTCCTCTAGACTCATTAAAAATAATTAGCTTGGCATACATAATTTACATAACTTCTGCCACTGCCGTGTCATTTTCCTGATCCTTGGAACTGTACCTTTATTTTCTGGTTTCCTTTATCATGTAATTTGAGGAAAAGAAAGAAGAAACTGAATTCATGTGCAAAAATTCCTTCTTATACGTTCAGATACAAATCAGAGAAAAGAAAAAAAAGGAATTAAGAGGCGCAGAGCTAAACACCAAATTTCTACATGTCTGTTCTCCAGTATCTCGCTGGTAATTTTGGTGTGTGATGGTTTCACATAGTTTAAACAAATGGAAACATCAGACTATTATCAGGTGGACTTGGTTCTCACATTTTGTCACTGACTGCACTGTGAGTTGCCTGATACTGGTGTCGCGGGCGCCCGGTGACGATTCCCACCCCGGTGACCCAAAGCTGTTGTCATATTTGCTCCAGAAGTCACCCACTTGGGACACCTCCTGGGTCCTAACCGTGGGCAGCTCAGCCCCAGAGTGCATCCATAACACACAGGTGGTGCATTTTACATCAGTTAGACACCGTCCTGTGTTTGAAGGCGGCGGTGGAGTTGGAAGGTAGGAAAGAAAACCACAGCATTCTTGAGAAAGTCACGGCAAGGCTTAGACGCCAGCGCCAGGTCAGACTCTGCGGAAGACACATTGTGGTGGGCCCAGGTCTGCACTTAGGACACTGATCAGGGTTATGAACCTATAAATGCAGGCAAAGGCAGTTTTTAAAATGACAATAGAATTGGAAATGCAACTTTCTCTTCACTGAAATGTTGAGTTGCCAAAGAGGACACATTCCAGATAAACAAGCGAAAAGCAGCGTGGACAGCGGAAGTGCAGAAGGTGCAGCGTCCTCCTCGCCACCTCGGCGTCTCCCAGGTGGTCCCCTCCTCCGACCTGCCTTCCAGATGTCCCCAAGATGTCACTAAGGCCCAGGGTCATACTGTGGGTCCTAAGCGTGCTCATCACCAGACTGAACCTGCCAACTCTTCGAGGAAACTGTATACAGTTTTAGGCCATTTCCAGGGCCTCATTTATAAATCTACTCTGAATTGAACATGCTGGCACAGCCAGCCCCAAATCATGACTCCGTCGTGCTCAGCCTGAAGAGCCAAGAAGTGTGACCTTATGCCACATATCACGTGCAGAGCTGTCAAAGCATGGCCCGTCTTGGCAAGAGGTAGACTGACGGCGGCACAGGGATTGTCACGGCGATGTGTGAGACAGGTGGCCTAGGAGCCTCAGCGACATGCCAGCTCGGGCTCTGCTGGGCCCACGTGCAGGTGAGCTGTCTGGTTACTGTGAGTCGTGGACCATCTTCGGGTTGCTCTGAGCAGGATCGACAGTAATTCAGGCATGTGTTCTGTGACCCGGAGCGGGAAGGTCTGGGTGCGAGCAGCCCCAGCTAACTCGCGGTGGGCTCTCCTGGGGGGTGCGGCGTGGCGCTTCTTGCCTGGGACAGCTAGCTCCACATTGCCGCCAGCACAGCCTAGCATTCAGTAACAGAGCCATCAAGAACCAGCCTTCCTGTCTCTTTCACTCTGGTGTTCCTGCTGGTGCGGATATTTTGAGGGAGAAAGCCTGGCTTTGGACCTTACCAATTCCTGATCCACAGCACAAAGTAGCAGCTAACATGATTCACTGAAGTCAGATACTTGGTAGCTGCTGGCTCTGTATCCGATACCAAGGGCCAGGGTTATCCTGGTCTCCTCACCTGTCTGCCTCAGAGACAGTGAGCAAGAAGGCAGGTACTTCCAGGGCTCAGCAGGGCTCAGGGCTCCGGGCTCCCTGAGGCAGGTGATGGAGGCGTTTCTTTTTCCCTTAACGAAAGATGCCGTTTGAGTTATCTTTTGTTACAGGAATAAGATACCTGTCAGCAAAGTAGGGTAAGCTTTGGTGTTTGGGCCGCCACCATGGTTTAGTGCCAGGAACACGCATTCCAGATATTCCAAATGTGATGTTATTCAGTGATACTGGATGGCTGTTCCTATATAATGTACTAAAAATTCATCTCGTTTATTTATTCCACGCCATACATCATGCCAAGCATGCTGAACTAATGTATTCATATCACACTGTACACACACTGTGTCATTGTACAAATAAATAATTCTATAATGATAAACTAATAACAGTGTCACCTCATAAATCTTTGATCTCATACACAGACTCTTCAGTAATCAAAAGTGCTTACATATTGCCGGGAAGTTTGCTAAATTTTATAACAACGAACTTTTAATATTTAACCCCAAGCTATTCCTATCAGCGATTATGACTATGCCGGGCAGAAAAATACTTGTTATTTTAGGGTCAACAAAGAGAATATTTTCAGGAAAGTTATGAGAATGTTTTTCTGCATATTTGTGTTAATTATAAGTCAAAAAATCTTCAAGTACTGTTATAACTTTATTGTATAGCAACCTTCAAGAGAAGCAGTACTTACTCTGAAAGATGATTGCAGTTTCGATAGTAGCTCCCTCTTATTACTTACAAAATACCATATATTTAGCCAGATACCATACACACTAAGTTTAGTTCAGTTGGCAGCACTTTAACCGGCTTTTCCTCCATGATCTTTTATTTAAAATCCCAAGAAAGCTATAATCCCCTGGCCACACTGAGTAATGACGTGCGTGCACGTGTGTGTGTGTATCCTGTTTGAGCAGGAAAGTACACAATTTCAGATAAGATCAATTATTTTTTAAAGGTAACGTACTTATGTGGTGCAGGAGAAAAATCACCGTGGTCTTCCTTTAATTTGACAATGAAAATTGCTGGCAACTAGGGGTGGTGTGAGGGGAAGGAAGCTAATGAGAGTTGGTTCCTGGGGAGAAAATGCTTTCCCAGTGGCTCTGTTGGAGTGAAGTGAAAATAGTGGCTAACACAGAATTTCTAACTAACAAGGCATGATACATCAGCTCGTTCCGTACTTAGCACACTCAGTGGAAAACAAATAGGCTTTATTTCACCAAGAGATTGGACTTTTTTTTTTTTTTGTAACCGTTTCAACAAAAGATTCCGAGAGATAAGCAAGACACTGTTTCTCGTTTCCCAGTGGACAAGAGTCCTTTCTCTTGAAGGACCATGTGGATGGCTTGTGCTTGGCGAAGCTAGAGAGGTATCACCCCCTTTTTTCTGTTGGGTCCCAGTGGGTGAAGAGGAGTGTTCCTGTCCCACTGCCTGAAGGATTTGGGGAACCTGCTCCACACTTTCTTTTTAATGACACTGCACAATGCCTCCTGGCCCGATGGAGAGAAAACTCACATATGTTATTACACTGATTTTCTAAGACAGACTCATTTACTTCCTGAGTCATGACTCAGAGAAGTTTCTTGGGAGCAGAATTCATCCTTTTGGGGGTTTGTATGTATATAGGAGTGCTGAGTTCTTAGGGCTCTGTCTGTCACTCTAACTGTCACTCAGGAAACAGGCAAGCGTCTGAGCTGAGTCTGGTGGAGTGTGTGGCCGCCGCGACTCTGGGATGCTGAGTCGTTGTCGTTCAGGCAGGTGGCCCTGGGGGCCCGAGCTCCCTGGTTTCCCTGGGCAGAGGTCTTTGCCTGATCTCAGCTGCTCTGCTCTGTTCGAGTCCAGGCGCCCGCAGTGGCGGACATGTCCACTGCTGCTTCATGCCTCGCTCACACTCACACCCCGTCAGTTTTTGTTTGTTTGCTTGTCATGCCCCTTAAAACACGAAACTGCAAAACCATGTGACTGTGGTCTGACTCAACGCAAGGGCGCCATTTGGCGCAGGGGCCAGAGGCCCCTCTAGGCTCCATATGCCTGGGACTATTACAGTTTTCTTGATGTTTCTTTTGTTCGTATGTCTTATTTCTTTACAAGTGTATGTACTTCAGCAAGGTATTGGCTAGTCCCTTCTTGGGGTCCATCCTGTGCCCCGCGTATCCTTTTCCCAGTGTGATTTTCGAGTAGGTGTGACTCACCAAGTTCGTTACTGGCCATTCCCCTAGTCGAAGGGGCATCTTTGTCATTTGAAGACCTCTTTCTTCGCACAGGAAGAAAAAGGAAGGCCCTAGCATCTGGCCATGCACGGAGCAGGTGAACAGCAGATCGCGCTGGCTGTCATGAGAGCTTGTCTGTCTCCATCGTCTCTTTCGGTTGTATTCATTACTTCATGACCTACGAGCGTTATCCTTCGAGAGGTGGAGCCTGCGAGTGGCGGGGGGGG
>PVKB01007026.1:0-45668 GCA_004027205.1 Ctenodactylus gundi | reverse complement strand
TAATTGGTCATTTTCGAAAAACTCTAGTTTTGTGTGATTGGGTCCCGTCAAATGTAACTGACACCTTACAAATTTTAAGTGGTTGATATTGTTACTTTGGATACTATGTAATTGTGATTGGTTTTTGTCTAATAATGCTGTACGTATGTCACCTCCCCTTCCAAAACCCTATATCAACCCTCTGCTGTCCCGGCTCAGGACCGTTCTCTGTATTCTCACCCTGAGATGCAGGTTCGGTCCGGCGTCAATAAAGATCCTTACCTTGCCTTAATTGGTTTATGGTGGGTTTGTTAAAAGTCGGCCTATAACAGTATGAGTCACCCAAAATACAGTAAGAGTGATGGTAGCAACTAGGGAGAGAAATTTGGGGGAGAGGGAAAAGAGATGTAGGGTGATGAAAGGGTGGGAAGGGGGAAGAGAAGCCAAAATGATCATGATGAGATATGTATGTGCACCATGTCCTCCAGCTAAATGTAAATGTACCTATATTTCATAAATATATGCTAATAAAAATAATTTGAGGGAGGAAGAACTAAGGTCTACAGCCAACAGCCAGTATGATAAACTGAAAACAGCACCACAAATCATCCACATCATAATCTCTGGGATCTTATGAAAATGGCCTGTGTGCAGGGAGGATGAGGGTAAATATCGCTGCTGTGGTTAAATTGTTAGGATATGGATCTTGTTAGGATCTTTTCATTGGCATTGGGGATTGAACTCAGGGTCTTTGCTCTGTGTTACATCTCCAGTCCCCTTTTATTATTTACTTGACACAGGGTCTTGTTTAAATTGCTGAGTTACCCAGGCTGGGCTCAAATCTGAGATTCTCCTGCTTCAGCCTCCAAAGATCTGGGATTACAGGACTTTGCCACTAGCTCAGGCTTTGATAGGATCTTGAGATGGGAAGATTACCCAGTATTACCCATGTGAGCTCTAAATTCAATCACATATATTAGAGAAAAGGAAGATTTGATGGACACAGACTGAAACAGAAAAGGACTCAAATGCCTATCAACAAGATAATCGATAAACAATTGTGGGGTCGCCATAGGATAAAAATATAAACAATGCAAAAGAACGGATTACTGAAATACTTAGCTGTGCAGATGAACTTCGCAAACATTATGAGTAAAAGGGCCAAACACAGAAAATCTATGATCCCATTTATATGATGTTCAAAAGCAGCCAGAACAGTGTCTACTCAAAACAAGACCTGCTTATGGGAGAATGAAGTGAACACAAAGGAATTTCTGGAGTAATGAAACATTCATTCTATATTTTGGTTGAGTTATTGACCTATATGAGTTGTGGTTTGTATCTAAAGTGTCCCACAAAAGCCTCATGTACCTACGGATACTGTGTAGTGTTGGGAGGTGGAGCCTAGCTGGAAGGGGCCGGTGCTTGGGGCTTGACCTGGAAGGGCATATGTAGGTCCACCCTTGATCCTTGTCTCAGTTCTGCCATGCTGTTGTGAGGATTTCTGTCTCTGGAGCTCTGGCTCTGGCCCTAGACGCAGCTCCAGCCCTGCCATGTGATTCCACCACCTTCCTGTAGCCCAATCATTAAAGGACTGAGACCTTTTGAAACTGTAAACTAAAATAAATCTTTCTTCCCTAAAATTGTGGATGTCAGGTATGTTGTCCCAGCAACAAAAAGTAACTAAGACAACATCGGTGTATATATTTGTTAAAAATCATCAAATTATACTCTCACTCTCTCTCTCTCCCATATATATATGGAAATAGAAATGCTAAAGGCCCCTGTTCCAGTTCCTAGCTTACTGAGTCTTCCCAACTCAGGCAGTAGGCATGACACCAGCTGCCACCCAATAAGGACATTTAAATAGCTTGTTTGTTTATATTTCACTATATGAAAATTTTGCTTTTATTAATAAATACCAAATGACCTATTAGAACCTGTAGATGTAAGCTCTTAGTTCATAATTTCTTGGAGTCAGAGTCTGAGCAAAAATCCAGATATTCTTCATATACACAGTCATGATCGTCACAGCTTCCTATGCACCTCACCAGGCCTCTTCTTGAGGTCCTCACAAGCTCCTCTGAAAAGGATCCTGAGCCAGGACCCCAGAATTTCTCACGGGACCTGGTGGGAGACAGAGCTTTTGCCTACTGCCACCGTCCCCAGGTAAAATCATTTCTTCAGCATGGGTGAAAAGGTAGGTAGCATGTTCCCCTTTTGTGGAGTTCAAGTGAAAGTGAATTGATAAGATGTGGATGTTGTAACAAAGTGGATTGGCCTTTGTGACCTGAAAAAAAACACACTGGCCTGGGAGTCTGCCAACCAAAAATGCTGGCCTATGGACAGTGATGAGTGTCTCAGTTACTTTTTCATTCTGTGACTCAATACCTGACACCCACAAATTTAGGAAAGGAAAGGTTTATTTTAGCTCACAGTTTCAGAAGGTCACAGTTCATTTACGGCGGCTGGCAGCAATAGAAGTACCTGGCAGAGACAGGTGGAGGCAATTTCACACATCACAAACAGGAAGGCAAGTTGAGACCAGTTAAGACCGGTCCTAGTCCCAGTCCTAGTCCTCAAGGAAGGCAGGAGGCAGCTTATACATCCTTCCAGTTTTGTCCCCGTGATTAGCCCCTCCTGGATCCAGGTGTGGAAGGTATGGCCACTACACACCATTAATCTTAATTTATATGCCTTTAATCCTAACTTAAGTGTAATCCACCCCTCCAGACTAGACCCCAATCCACCAACATCACATGGTTCCATAGACAATCCACAACATGAAAATACATGAGACTTTTGGGGGACACTCCAGACCCTACCCACAACAATGAGCTTTGCTCTAAGATCCTGGCTCCAGGCCAGCTTGAGCTCTGCTGTCCCTGGCTAACAACTTGACCTCACAAGAGCCCAGAGTGGCTGGGGCTGATCTGCATCCTGAAGACATCCAGATCTATACTCAGATGTCTGGGACCAGGCCTAGTTTGCCCCACTCTGACTTTCCAGGTACTTTGTCCTAGTGCTCAGACTATGACTTTCTGTAGTTCTTATCACCCCAAATCTACCTTGCTCCCACTGGCCCTTTAGTTTCTTATATACCACAAGCTTTCTTCTATCCCCGGGCCTTTGTACGTGCTATGCTTGTTCCTATAAAGCTCATTCCTCAACAACTTCTACTTATCTTTCTGTTTAAATGTTGTTTTCTCAGGAAGTTTTCTTTAACCCCCAATCCTAAGTCAGATCTCTAGCATTTCCTCCACAATTTTTTTAAGCTACCAAGATTTAAAAAATACTTTATTGCTGTAAATTATATATGAGTTGCCATTTTTAGTGTATAAATCAATGGCATTGATTACATTTCTTCTTTTTATTCTTTCATGCTACTTTTCATAGTTATTGTTAACAAAAAATTGTAGGGGTTGGAGGTGAGTTAAGTGACAGAGGATTTGCCTCGCATGCAAAAGGACCTGAGTTAGATCTCCACCATGACCAAAGAGGATGCATAATTATTTATTAATAACGATTTTCTCTGCAAGTATGTAAACTCATTAAAGGAGAGACATACTATGGTATTCCCCAGTGCTTAACACAGAGCCTGAATATTCAAAAATAAATAACTTTGAATAAATGAATGTATTCTTATGAATATGGAAAAACAATAATGCTACCAAACCATAAAGAGAGAAAAGGAGAGAAAAAAATGACCATATTTCTATATCATGGGGAAATGAGTAGTAAAAAAATATTTAATAGCTAGAGAGCTCTGAACATTTCATATTTTTAAAAATACCTGCAGGCCTGGAGGAATGGCATAGCAGTTAAAGGGCTTGCCTTGCAAGCTCAAGGCCCTGAGTTCAATATCCAAGCAACACAGAAAGCCAGACATGGTGGCACATGCCTGTAATCCCAGCACTTGGGAGGCTGAGGCAAGAGGATTGCTGTGATTGTTTCTCCTAGGCTAGCACACTTCAGAGATGGGGAATTCACTTCCTGTCATCTTCAAAAGCTTTATTGGTGAGAAAGCATTCCTGTGTACTGGATTTCCAGCCTATGGCAGTCCCACCTCCTGCACTCTCAGGGCTCTTCTTTGAAGACCACTTTGCTGGTCTTCAGCAAGTGACGTTGGAGAAGGCAGGCAGCCCATGTAAGTATGGTTTACTCAAAGCTTGCCATCCTTCCCTGGTCCCTGGGGCTTAAATCTTCTAGCCTCCTGCCAGCCTGTACTCAGCACTGCCAGATTCACCGTCCCCAAACCATGTTTCCTCCACTTCTGTCCCTTCCACACCCACTAGGGTTCACCTCTCCCTCCTTGGGTCCTGGCTGCCCTTTGCCTGGCTGTCCCTAATCTGGTCATGTTAGCCTCTCTAGGCCCAGGAAATAGTCTGGCCCCAACGGGTCTGATCTGATAGCTGCATGCAATTCCTCCATAATCACACAGACAGTGTGGTCCCTCTACAGGCCATCTTGGGCATATACAACTTTTCAAACCCAGGATAAGCTTCCCTTCTTAGTCTCAGATAGGGATAATACCACTCACCATCACCCACTAGCAAAATGTTTGCCTCCTGTGCCTGACCCTCATGCCTTCCTGGGCTAGAAGTCTTGGGTCCAGAGGGCAAAGGCACAACAACAATTCTATTAAACTTGAAATTCAGATTTCTTCCTGGTTGTTTTGGCCTCCTCATGCTGCTGAGCCTACAAGCTAAAAAGGGAGTTACAGCATTGGCAAGGGAGATTGATCCAGACTACCAAGGGGAAATTGGACTAGTACTCCATAATGAGAGTAAGGAGAAATATGCCAGAAGCGCAGGAGATCAGCAGGGCGCCTCCTAGTGTTACTATGCCCATTTTTGAAAATTAATGAGAAATTAACACAACCTAATCCAGATGAGATAACAAATGGCCTGGAACCTTCAGGAATGAAGGTATACGTCACTCCACCAGGAAAACAACCAAGACTTGCTACAATGATGCTGATGGCCAAGGAAATACAGAAATTGAAGCCAGAGAGATGGGATCATTTCTGTGACTTTACTTGAATATGTGATTTGGAAGCCATTGGAAGTGGTTTATGGGAGAAGTTTGGAAAGGTTTGAGGATGGTAACTAAAAAGGCCTTGGAGTACTCTGAAATGAGCTTGATGAGGGATTCTGGTCAGAGCTTATAAAATCAGAATGTGGTTTGGAAAAGCCAGACTCAAGAACTTTCAGGTGAGAAGTAGAACTGTATTGGCAAATAGTCTAAAAACCATGCGTGTTATGCTCTGCCAAAAGTTTTCCAGCACTTTGCCCTTGTCCAGAGACATGGTCTAAAACTGAAATTAAGAGTGGTGAACTACTTAATCTGGCAGAGGAAATCTCAAGGTAACCTAGTATTCACACTGTCATTTGGGTACTGCTTGTGGATTTTATGGCAAATTACAGGAAAAAAATGGCAAAAATAATCATACTAAAAGTTTGCAGTTCCAGACCAAATGGCCTGCAGTGGTGGGACCAAAGAGCACTAGAACTTTGAAGAGATTAGCATTAAATCAAGGCAAGTACTTACACTCAGGTTTATAAAAATGATGCTCTGAGGGCATCTCAAAAGTCAACAAGACCCTACTCTTTACCAACCCAAGAGTTGAAAGGCAAAGACTTTGCTTTGGGAAGTATACACCGGGGCACCCTGTAGTGCCAAAGAGAAAGTTAACTGGAATTCAACCATCTAAAAACTTAGAGGCATTAACAGTGTTTGTCCAGGGGAATGAGGCTACTACTCAAGCCAGTGGCAAACCTTGGCAACATCCATGCAGTCCTGGTTTGTAGAATGCAAGAGTTCATGGAGTGCAAAGGTTCACAGAGGCTTCCACACAGATTTCAGAGAAAGGGCTTGGAGGCCAGGCAGTGTGCCCCTGGAAGGGTAGAGTGTGAAGTTATGAAGGAGAAGCCTTAAGTGCAATGAAGACCCAGAAAATTTGCAGAAGCCCGGAGCATGGATCATTCCCTGAGGACGGCTGCCAGCTGTGGGTGAGGACAGCCCATTGGAGAAAAGATGGAGGTTGCAAGCCATGGTAATGCTTGTAGGTATGGGGCCACCCAAGTCCTGTGGAATTCACATTTTGCTGCCACCATAGTTTACCCTAGATGCTGGGCATATACCTACAAGATTTAACCTTTTCCCTCCTGGGTTTAAAACTTGTTTTGGTCTCATTGCTTTTTATCCTTCTATTTCACCTTTTGGCATGGGAATGTTTAACCTGTGCCATTGTATGTTGGAAGTGTATAACTCTGGTTGTGGCTGAAAGTTTGTTTTGCATCTCAAAGGCGTTGGGCTTGAGCTTTATTAGCCAGGCTAAAACTATTCAGGTTTTGGCAACTCTAAGAAAAGGACAAAATACATTTTGTATAAGGAGGTGGACATGAGTCTTTTGGGGAGCCAGCAGTAGAATGTTGTGGTTTGAATCTGGAGTGTCCCCCAAATGCCCCATATACCTATGGATACTACATACTATTGTGAGAAAAGGGTGAATGCTTGGGGGCTTGACCTGAAGGAATGTGTGCTGGTCCCACCTTTCCTCCCAGGCTCTCTATTCTGCCATGCCGTGTGAAGCTCTGTCTCCAGCCCAGGCCCAGCTCCAGCCCCAGCCTGAGCATGTGATTCTACCATTTCCAACCACCCACATGTAAACAGACTGTGACCTTCTGAAACTATGAACTAAAATAAATCTTTCCTTTCTAAAGTTGTAGGTGTCCCAGCAATGAATAAGTAACTAAGACAGTCTCCTTTAAAGACTTTCTTCCATAATGGTCTTCTTCCAGTTCAGAGAAGTCGGGGCATCTCTTGGACAAAGGATTTATCAGAGGTTAAGACCCAGGCCCCCAATCATGTTCAACAAGTGTCCCTGTGGATCGTGTTTCTATAGCTATAGCTTCAAGGGTATAGAATCTGAGGTGTCCACATTATGTCAGGGTGGTCCCAGCAGATTCACTCTGGCCCTGGTCTGGTATTATAGTTTGGATCTGGAATTTCTCCCAAAAGTCTCCTCTATTTGGATGTTGTGGGTTACCTCTGAATTCCATGTGTTGTTAAAAGGTGGGGCCTTGTTGACAGGAGTGGATTAAAGACGTGGTGGAAGGCAGCATGTAGTGGATCAGGGCACATTGTAGATTACAGTTTGTGGCATATTACTGTGTGACCGGGAAGGGGTGAATCATTAGGTCTTAACCCAGAAGGTGCAGATCACTGGGACAGGACCTGGAAGGGTATACACTTGTTCTGCCCTGCCTCCCTCACTTGGCTTCCATCTGGAGTGCTATGAACAGATAAGCCTCCACCACATGCTTCCACCATTACCAGCTGCCCATGAATGGACTTATGAAACAGTAAGCTAAAATAAATCTTAAGTCGTAGATGCCAAGTATTCTGTCACAGAAACAAAAAGTAACTAAAACAGAAATTGGTACCAGAGAAATGACATCATTGCTATTATTTTACCATATGGTTTAGAAACCTTTGGAACTGGTTTGTGGGAGGAGTTTGGAAAGGTTAAAAGATTAAAAGATACCAGCTACAGAAGCCTTAGTGGCCTGTGAGACAAGCTTAATGGGAGATTCTAGTCATAGCTCAGAAGACCAGAATGCTGAGAGAATTGCAGGTTCTACAGCCACCCACCGTGAGCCACCCAGGCTCAAGAAGTTTCAGATAAAAAGGAGGAGTTTATTGACAATTAGTTTAGAAATCATGTGTGCTACACTTTAGCAAAAAGTGTGTTGGCATTTTGCCTTTGTCCAAAAACTTTGCCTGAATCTGAGGTTAAAGATGGTGGACTACTTAATCTGGTAGAAATTTCAAGGCAACTCAATGTTCAGGCTGTCACATGGGTACTGTTTGTAGCTTTTAACCAACTCTACACTGAGAAGCAGAAGAAAAAAGCAAAGAAAAGGGATATAAAAGTCTGCAAGTTGGAGTAAAAGGCACATGTTTATTAAAGAGGGTAGGATTAAAAAGAAGCCAGGTACTTGGAATCAAGAATATAAAAAAAGAGGGCTTGACGGTGCCTCAGGAATCATCATGATCCCACCTTCTACAATTAAAGAGAGAAAAGGTAAAACACTTTGCTTTGAAAAGAGACCATCCCGGGGCAAATCCCTAAGGAGTTCACCACCTAAGAACTCAGAGGACTCATCAGTGATTACCCAAGGGGGCCAGACTACTGATCAAGCAAGGAAAAAGTAAATAAGACATCAGATGCCCACCCCTTTCATGTGACTCCAGCCTTACAACTATGAGGGTAAAGAGAATTCATGTGTATCAGGCTGGGGTAGGAACTCTCCTGCGGCTCTCAGACTCCCCCTTCATCCACCTTCAGCCTCCCCTCTGCAGCACTGGGAACGAAAGGGGAGGAAAGTCTCTCCCATGCTTTGGAAGAGGCAAGCCTGTGTTTCCCCAGGAGCAACTGTAAAGTGAGAGCAGAGGGGCAAGCCTGAGCTAAAACCTCATTGCTAGAGTTGGATGGATGGGCAGAGCAGAGAGGTTTCATCTCCACATATCTGCAGCAATAACAGTCTCTTACTTTGGACAAACATTTAATAGGGATTCGAAGCTTTCCTCACAGTTACTGTACAAGGCTAGAAGAGTGAAGTTATTGGCCCCATTGACAGATGGAGAAATTGAGGCTCAGAAACAGCATCTTACCCAGGGTCACAGAACAGGTGAAAAACATACCTCGATTGGCTGGAGGAATAGCTCTGTGGTTAAATGCTTATCTTACAAGCTCAAGGCCCTGAGTTCCTTCCCAAGCACCACATAAGCCGGGTGTGGTGGTGTACACCTGTAATTCCAGCACTTAGGACGCTGAGGCATAAGGATTGCTGTGAGTTGGAGGCCAGCCTGGGCTACATAGCGAGCTCAGGACCAGCCTAGACTACACAGTGAGACCCTGTATTAAAAAAAAAAAAAAAACATACCTGGACTGGAACCCAAGGTATGTGCCTTTCAAGCTGCTATTAAAAGAGTTCTGTCTACAGCTTGCTGTGACAGTTACCATGCTTGAGATCCATAACTTCTGGGCTTCTGGAAGAATTTTCATACACGTAGCTGATGTAACACACTCAAATTTTCTGCAACATCAAGGAGTTCAGGCTTTTTAATCTCCATTTGCACAGTGGGTGATATTAAGGCTCAGAGAGGTTAAATGACTTCCCTGAAGCAATTCAGTAGGAAAGAAAGGAACCTGGCCCTGTGCCCTGGGTTCTCAGCCCTTCCAGTAGCTGTGGAATCCTAAACCTGTATACCTCTGGTGAAAGAGTCCTTCCTTAAAACAGGTGGTTACTTGGGCCCAAGTTTAGGCCCTTGCCTTCAGTGGCACCTGCAAAGCAAGCCCAGGCCTTCTTCAGAATAACTAGGCCCTTGATGGGCACACAGGACCCTCTGCCACCCTTTCACCATGAACCTAAGAGACGGATTTCAAGAAATACTGAGGCCTTGACCTCTACATGGTCCTTGACTCCAAGGGGCTGAGGGGCAGGGAAACTTGGAGCAAGCAATTCTTATTTATTTTTTAGGACTGAACTCTGTGTGCAGTTGGAGGTACTAGAGATTAAATCCAGCGCTTCAGAGTAATCTATATTCTCAGCCTTTTCTGATATTTTTATTTTGCTTGTTTGATGCTGAGGGTTCAGCCCAAGGCCTTCTTACTAAGCCTCATCTCCAGCCCAATTTTTAGTTTTAATTTTGGGACAAGGTCTCACTAAGTTGCTAAGTTGCCCAGCCTCCCAGAATGCTAGAATGTGTAGGACTGAGTCACTGGACCAGCTTATTTTTGTTTTGTTTTGTTTTGAGACAAGTTGCCTAGATTGGCCTAGAACTTGTGCTCTTCCTTCCTCAGCCTCTTCAGCAGCTGGGATTATAGGCCTGCGCCACTACACCTGATAAAGACTGAACCTTTGTGGCCTGCTTATAAGCATCTCATGGAGTAGGCATGCCTGGTCCCAGCTCTCAGAGCCCACGGACAATTGGTGCCCAGAACGGATCCAGAACCCACCCCTGGTTGAGGAAATTGGGTGGGTCAGCTTTTCTCAAGGGGCTCTTGTCCTTTTGCACCCCTACTCTATGCTGTGGCAAGGGGAACTAGTCCCCATGCTCTTAAAGACCTTGAGCATGAAGAGCCCTGCTTCTGGAAGGACAGAAGTTCACGCTGGCATAGCAAAGCCTTTCAGAGGCCCAGTGCAGGGCCAAGCTGCCAGCCCTTGGCAGGGCCTCTATGTCTCTGAGATGCGTTAACATTTACTCCCTTTCTTCCCTTCCTTCCTTTCTCATAACCCTCATGAGAACAATGGCTATATTCTTGCAGCTCAAACACTGATGGTTTCTTGCTATTACCACAGAGGGCTCAGACCCTGCCACCTACCCTCATCTACCCTCTTTCACACTCCAACTATGCAAAGCGTGCCTCGCCCTGAACTTTCTGTCTCCGTTGTTATAGTGTCCCCAGTCTGCCTCTTTTCACCTCCTCTCACTGTTCAGGTCCCCCTGACCAGCTGTGGTCCACCCAAATGCCCCTCTCTAACTCCTCCTGTCCTGAGCTGTGTGTCCCTTTCAGCCGTAGGTTCCAGATATTTAAGCCCTGGAGTGCCTGTGTGTCTGCCTTTCTTCCTGCTGTGTTTGAGGAGTTCTAGTCTGGGTCTTGATCCTATCTTCTCAGGATCTCCCATCCTAAAATATTCTGAGTTTGACAAAATAAAGCCACTTTCTCTGAATCACAGATTACTAAACACACTCAGCAAAAGGGCTTTAGGGCAATACCAGCCACTGTGCCTTGTACAGATGAAAACTGCATTCTTAAGAGGCCAGGGACTTGCCGAGGTCACACAGCAAACTGGTTCCCCTGAACTTGTCTGTCATTACTCCTACATGTCAAAGACCCACCAAGGGGACAGGGAAGCACTATCATTGACCAAAAAAAACCTTTCTTAATTCAACTTTAGTCCCCAATTCACATTCTTGAGATAGGACTCATTTCTCAGTTGAACCTCTCTTGGCCACTGAGGAGCAAACACAGTAAGTAGCACGCCAAAATAAGCACTCCCTGAAATCCTAGCACTCTCGGGGAACGTGAGGGGAGGCTGAGATAGGAAGATTGCAAGTTTGAGCTCACTCTGGGAAACTTAGCAAGAGCCACTCTTGAAAAAAATAAAATAAAAAATAAAAATGGTGTTTGGCATGTGGGCTCAGTGTGAATGTCATGAGTTCAACCCCACGTAGGAAAACAAAACAAAACAAAACAAAATAAGTGTCCCCATTTAGCACTTCTTACACCTTGTGGGTCATCCAGACCTCTCCCTTCATTTCCCAGTTGAAGAATCCAGCCCAGAAAAAAAGAGCAGCTTTCCCAGACTCACTCATAGCTGAGTGGTCTAGAACTTGGCCCGTGCCCCATGTACAGAGCTCAGCCACCAACTTACTTGGTTCCCAAGTTGTCCTGGGTAGTCCTCATGCTGGCACCCTGTGGGACCTCTCTGCTGTCTGGCATGCTGGGGTTCCTGAGGAGGGCAGCCGTACCCAGCTCCAGAATGGTGTGGTATCTGCTGCAGGCATCTGCTGAAGAGAGCTTGGTCTCCCACAGTGAGAGGCTGGCCTTGAGTGGGCAGTGGGGGCGGGCATGGGGCAGGAGAGGCGGTGCCTGGAGTGACCCAAAGGGGGCCATTTCCTCTCTATTTTTAGAAGCTCAAAATGTCCTTCAGTAGCAAAGTTGCTCAGAACTAAAACTTTCCTTTTCTTCACTGTTTTATTTCACTCAAGATGAGGAGAATTTCAATGAGACCAGTGTTCTTTTTGATGCAAATCTGCCTGGGCTCTTCCAGGAGTTCTGACCAATGGACTCAGGGCTTCTGGGCCCCCAGAAAACATCCTTATTGACTTTAAAGGGCCACTTTGGGAGCAAAAGAGGTTCTCAGCAAAATCTAGACCCAGAGCTGGCGGTGACTGCTTACCCCAGTCCCACACCATGACCACTACTGTCAGCTGAATGCAGCCCCGGGAGGATTTCATCCCCCTTAGCTGGCGCCTCTGCTACTGAAAGCTGGAGACCAAAGGAAAGCCCAGATCTCCTGAGTTTGAGCAGCCCAGTCTGGGGAAAGGAGTGTGACATTTCCACCAGTAAAGACACAGCTTATAGAAGCATTTGTGCTTAAGCAGACAGACGTGGCAGAGGGGACCCAAGAATGGGGCCACCCACTTTAATGCAAGTATGGATCTGTCTCTTCAGCTAAAAGAAGAAAGGATGCTAATATGGTGAGTTTTCAGGTAACCAAAAGAGAGATGTGGAAAGTTCATGTAAGGGGAGGGTTTGTTGTTGTTGTTTTTGTTGTTGTTGCTGTTGTTGTTGTTGAAACAGGGACTTGCTCCGTAGCCCTGAACTCATTATGCAGCCCCAGGCTGGCCTTTGACTCAGGATAATCCGCCTGCCTCAGCCTCTGGAGTGCTGGGATTGCAGTCATGCGCCACCACACCTAGCTTTATGTGGTGCTAGGGAATTAAACTCAGGGTCTTGTGCTTGCAAGGCAAGCGCTTTAATGGCTGTGCCATTCCTCCGGAAATGTTCCCTTTAAGATTAACCATGTATTAGCTCCTATGGCTGCCATTACCATAAACTGCATGGCTTAAGGCAACAGAAATGTATTCTTTCACAGTTCTGGAGACCAGAAGTCTGCAATCAAATGTGAATGAAGCTCTGCTCCTTCCACAGGGGAAGATTCTTTCCTAGCTTGTCTCCAAGCTTCTGATGGTCACTCGAGGTTCCTTGACTTGTAGATACATCATTCCAGTCTCCACCTCATATTTGCATGCTTGTCTTCCTGCTATGTTTCCATGTCCCTATTTTCTCTCTCTGTTTCTCTCGCTTTTTTTATTTTTAAAAACAGGTTCTTGTTCAGGCTGCTCCTGTTCAGCTTATGTGGTGCTGAGGAATCACTTTAATCACTTAATTATGCCTCCAGCCTCTGTTTTCTCTTCTTACAAGAGCATCAAACATTAGACTAAGGCCCACCCTAATCCTATGTGATCTTAACTAATTACATCTACAAAGATCCTATTTCCAAATAAGGTCATATCCTGAGTCTGTGTAGACATGAATTTTGGGGGAGACATAATTCAAACCAGGGGTTAGGCAGAAACAGAAGGTGGCTAGAAAGGGAGGTTGGGTTTTTAATCCTCCTGCTCTCTCCCTGATAGCTGGACTTTTGGCAGAACCGTGTCCCTGTCCGTATGACTGCAGCCCCTGTCAGCCATGCTTTCAGTAGGACAAAAGTGCCCTGTTATAGATCCCCCTGCAGAGGCTTGCATCTGATAGTGCAGAGCTGCAGGGGCAGTGAGTTAGCCAGGAGTTCAAGCCCTGCCACTCCTGCTTATGCAGAGTGACCTTGGGCCAGGGACTCTGCCTCTCTGAACCTTGTCATTGTGAGGGCAGTTCAGCAATCATTGCTTCTTGAAGTTGTAAGTGAGGGATGAGCTAGAAGATCGGGAAGTCGCCAGCATGGAGCAGGCCACTGGGAATGACACTCCTTGGCACCCAACACACCTTGTGGCTGCCACCTGGTTCTCTGCTGACTTTTCTGCCTACCTCCCTCCTATTGGCACCCTGAGGGCAGAAGTCCACCCACTGGTCCACACTGAGGCAGAAATAATGCCCAGAAGGCTGATGTAGCCTGAGGTCGTGCAAATGGGTGAGTGAAGCCCATTTTCTTTGTTGTTTCTCCCCAGAGATTAGATAAGAAAGGAGGGGGGGCAGGATGGGAACTAGAACAGAACAGCCACACTGAGGGGGAGGGAGGGAGAGGGAAGAACCGCAGAGGAGAGGACTGGAAGCAGTTCAGAGGACAGTGTGTGCTAAGGGTACAGGTCCTGCCCTCCCTCAGCTGCGGACAAGTAGACTTTATAACCCTGGGCCCCTGTGAGTCTGAACAGACCAGGATCTTGGATCTTGAGAGAGCAGGCCACAAAGGACCCATTTGCTCGTCTACCAAGAGCTTCTGGAGGTTCCCTTCTCCCAGTAAAAGCTAGTCCTCATTAGGGCCACTGTCCTCTGTGCTCTGCCCCATCCTCACTCTGCCCTGCATTCTTCCAACTCAGCCTCTGCTGGAGCCATTAGGGCACATGACAGCTACATTCCTCCACTTCTGGGTCTTCCTACTGCCCGATCTCTTCCCTAGAACATACTTCCCCTCCTTCCCATCAAGCACTCCTTTACCTCCTTCTGCCTCACCCCCCAGGTTGGGGTGGAAATGGTGCCCAGGGCCTTGGACATGCTGGGCATGCACTCTACCCTCTCTCCAGAAAGCACCTTCTGGAAAGCAAGATTCAAAAGTTACAAACCCTGGACAATGAGCCCACAAAATGTTACCGTTTGTGTTTTCTGATGTCCAGGGTCAGGAACTCTAGATATGATTAAGAATAATCAGGCGGAGTTCACAGAGAAGATTTAAAGCAAGAAGGGGTTTAATTGAGACAGCAAAGATCTCCAGGAGCAGCTGAGAGGGAGTCTTCAGTGAGGGTCTCCAGGAAATGAAGGACTTGTACTCTTTATAAAGCTTTTGCTCAGATGGATTCAAGCAGTCCTACTGTGGTGGGGGTTGTGAAGGATGCAAGTCCCCTAATTACCTTAGGACACCTAGAAGAGACTGGGAGAGGGGGAGAAGCTGCCTCTCTTTGCAACTTCTCTATTGTTCCGTGAGGGGCCAAGGCCTTGCCTGGGACCTTGACTTCACCTTGATTTCACTTCTGCTCCCATGGCCTCCATGGGCGCTGGAACGCCCTGTCTTAGCCCTGCCTCTCTCTCCTGTCCTATTCTCCTACCTACAAAAGGAAATGTCCCCAGCAGGCGACCCTGGCCAGATAGTCTCTGGCTTTCTTGTTTCAGTCTTGAGCACTCTAAACGAGGGAACAAAAACCTCGGGAGTTTTTCAGTTTTCTAGCGAGCGCAGCTATGTATCGGGTTACTGCCCTGCTCCTCCAGCAGGTAGGTGATCAGCTCCAGGTGGACAGCTTGCTGGCGGTGCTGGGGATCGTCCTGAGGGGCTGCGCAAAGGGCCCCCTGTAGCAGGCGAAGCAGTCGTCCGCCTGCAAGAAGGACCTGTGCTTGGTGCCCTCCTACCACAGCCATGTCCCCATAACCTCACATCCTTTAGAAAAAGCAGCAGCTGCCATGAAAACCTTGTGGAATTTTTTTCAGTTCCAGTTGTAGAAGAGGCTAGAGCTTCTTTCAGGTATTTCTTTAAACTTTCATAAACAGCAGAACAGATGATATTTTCTGAGATCCTGGTGTTGTAGGAGGCTGTTAACCCTTTGCAGAAGCCACGAATGCCTTCAGTCTGGCATTCTGCACACTGGAGTGTGTTCGTCTGCTTAGAGCCCCTTACCTTTGGCTCTAGCTGCATCCGGGTTTTAACCATCCATATAAGATTCATTAAAAGCTGTGAGCCAGCTGAGAAAATATGCACAACATTGCTATTAGGCACGAAAATGCCGTAAAATTGCTCTTTGGCTTTGGAGTAATATACAAAGTACACAGCCCTTGGTGGTGTGGCTCCAACCAAATTTGGACTCAAGCCTCTAAAAAGTGACTTTGGTCCCTCCTTGTCCAAGATTAACTTAAGTCTTAACTCAAATATGACTTTCCCAGACAGACCTACTGTTGCAGGCCTGTAAACTCAGCATTTTGGGGGGGTAGACGCAAGAGAATTCCAAGTTTGAGCTCAGCCTGGTTACCTTAGCAACTTAGCAAGACCCTGTTTCAAATAAACCATCAAAAAAGAGCTAGGGGCAGAGCTCAAAGCGGAAGGCCTGTATTCAACCCTCAGTATCAGAAACAAAACAAAACAGAAAAACAAATGTGACCTTACCAGTAAGATTCCTTGACGATCCATCTTAAAAAAAAAAAAAAAACCACACCTAACCACCTATTCCTGTCATTATGACAGCCTGTGCATCTTATCATTTTCCTGCGTGTCTCAGTGTACACCCTGGAGGCCGGGATCCTGGCGCGGGTGATCCTGCTCCGTCCACAACATGGTAGTTCCCACCCCCAGATTTCTCTTTCATTTTTAACCACTAAGTTACACCCCTTGCCTCAAGATATCTTTTTCTACCATTTCAATTACTCATAGTCAACCACAATCAACAAATATGGAATGGAAAATTTTAGAAATAAAGAATTTATACACTTTTTAAGATTGGAATGTGCTCTGAGAGTGCTTGAACATAGCAGTGCAGTGTTGTGACAGTCCATCTGATAACAGAGATTGACTATCATAATGACAAGTGGACAAATCGCACATGTAGTGTGACTATGCTTGACCCAGTAGTGATTTTCTTCCAGGTTCCAAGGATCAACGGGAAAAGTGAGCAGCAGCTTACTGTGATACCACAATGCCCGGTTCACTCACCTCACTTCGCTGATCACATGGCATCTATTGTGGTCTGAATCTGGAATGTCCCAAAGAGTCTCATGTATTGGGATATTGTAGATCATCTATGGAACCATGTGCTGTTGCGAGATTGGGGCCTGGTGTGGAGGGATGGATTGCAGGCATGTGAATTGGATTACAGATGGGGGCTTACCGCCCCTTCCACACCTGGAAGGGGCAGAACATTGAGGCAGCACCGGGGCAGATCACTGGGACAGGCCTGGAAGGATATATAAGTTGCATACTGCCTTCCTTAAGTGGCTAGACTAGACTCAACTTGCCTTTACTTGGCTTCTTGTTAGCAATGTCATGAGGAACTGCTTCCACCTCTGCTTCTGCCATGTACTTCCACTGTTGCCAACTGCCTCTGAGTGGACTGTGACCTTCTGGAACTGTGAGCTAAAATAAAATTTTCCAACCCTTATTTGAGGATGTCAGGTCTTGAGTCACAGAAATGAAAAAGTGACTAAGATGGCATTACATCCTCTCACAGTACCATAGAAGGGTGAGTATGGCACAATAACACATCCTGAAAAAGTGACCAAATTCACATAACTTTTACTATGCAATTGTCCTATTTTATTATTTGCTGCTGCTAATCACTTACTGTGCCTACTTTATAAACCTTATTATAAGTGTGCCTATACAGCAAATAAAACATAGTATGTATAGGGTTTGGCATATCCACAACCCTTGGTATCTACTAGGGGTCTTAGAATATATCCCCAGTGGATAAAGGGGATGAGGGAGTTACTCTGTTCCAAAGCAGTGCCTGGTATAGAATAGGTACTCAATGAATATTTCTGAAAAAAAAAGACCTGTGAACTAGATGAGTGTAAAAAGGTGAGCTATGGACCCCTACCCATGTCACAACAATGGCTCCTTTTAGAAACAATGTTGGGGCTGAGGACAGACCTCAGGTTAAAATCCTTGCCTAACATGTACAAGACCCTGAGTTCAACTCCCCAGTACCACATAAAAATTAGCCAGGTGTGGTGGTGGATGCCTATAATAAAAGCACTTGGGAGGTTGAAACAGGAGGATTGCCAGGAGTTCAAGGCAAGCCTGGGTTAGTGAGGTAAGAACTAGCCTAGACCACAGAGTGAGAGCTGGAAAGAAAAGGCCGCAAAGGACCCATTAGAACCCAGCTCAGCAGTTATGCCACTCCCTTCCAAGAGCTTCCAGAGTTTCCTTTTTCCGAGTAAAAGCTAGTCCTCACTCAGGTTACTGTCCTCTAGTCCCCATCTTCACTCTGCCCTCGTACCTTTAAAAGAAAAAGAAACAACTTTTGGCTGTATCTAAGCACAATGAGGGCCCCATGTAATAGGCAGAAGCTGAGAACATGTTGTTTAGTTAACAAAGGAGGAAAAGTGAAGAGAAACGCCTTCCTTGGTGTCAGGCACATTGTTCCTAGAATGGCCCAGGGTCTGCCAGCCTACAGAGAAGGAAATGTAGCAGCTGCTTGACCCAGCAGAGGATGGCACTCACGTATGGAGGATTGCTACCACTGTTACCCAACCAAGGTCAAGTTCCTAGCCACCTTCATCATTTCTGTCATACCTGCATTCCTTTGGTATTATATAGCAATTAATATTATTAAAGTTTGGGTCTTTGTTTGTTTTGTTTTTGTTTTTTGTACCCAAGTACTTTATCACAAAGCTACAGCCCTTTTTTATTTATTTATTTTTATTTTTTATTCTGAGACAGGATCTCACTAAGTCGCCTAGGCAGGGCTCAAACTTTTACTCTTCCTACCTCAGCCTCCCAAATGGCTCAGCAGTTACACCAGCTCAATTTCAGAATTTAACAATGATCTCTAGCTTTGACTTGAGCAATTCGAAGAAGTCACAAACTAAAAAACTCTCTCTCTCTTTCTATATATGTATATACACCCACATATAAACATATATATATACACACACAAATATACTTCTTAATGCATATTGAAAGTAATATGAATCTATATCCTAAATGCTTATTGACTTGCAGTCTATAATGTTTTATCTTAGGACACATAGGAGGCTAGAACATGTTTTTTGGTTTGTTTGTTCATTTCTTTTTCTTCTTAGGTTTCCAACAGCTTCAGCTGCGGCTTTGGCCCCGCCTCTTTGTCCCCAGAGCTCGGGAGCACCATGGGCCTCTGCTGCCCTCTGCTGGTCTCCGAGCCTCCTGCACCGCACGGTCCCCTCTTTAACCTTCTTCCCTGGTCGGCAGCCCAGAATGCCTCAGTGGGACGGACATGGGGCCTCAAGCTGCAGCGATCACCTGTGCTCCGAAGGCACTGGGACCCTGGGCTGCATTCTGTATGGCCCGAATGAGTTCAGATCCTAGTACTGGAAGCCGAGTCTCCTGCAATGAGGGATGAAACAGCAGTTGGTTGTGGGACACAAGTGGGACAAGGATCCTCCCCGAGGACAGAGCTTTCCTGCGAGCAGGGGCAGCAGAATATGACACTATGAGGATTCTGACTGGTGGGGACAGAGCTAGGACAACCAGGAGGATGGAGTTTGGCGGACACTAGACCAGAAGGGGCGGAGGGGGCACGCCCGGATACCCGCACAGCCTCTGCAGGGGAGGGTTCCCTTTGCTCACCTGGGAAGACTTGGATCCAGGGTGAAGTTGGCTGGTGCGAGTCAGAGGCTGAGCACTTTAGATTTTATTTTTTATTACTATTCTTTAATAGTTTGTATTTGCGATACACAATTGTTACATTAAACTTGAGAAATTTGATTTGTGCACATACATATAGCATTACCTTCCCATTCCCTTTCCCTCCCCTTTTCTCCCCCTTACACCCCACCCTCATCGCCCCTGCCTCCCAACATCTAACCCGTCTGACTCTATTATTTGCTTATACTCTGGATTTCTCATAGTAGAGAAACCAGGTGATATTTAATCTTCTGAGTCTGAATCACTTCACTAAGAGTCTCAAGGTATTCTGTCTTTATGGTAGAGTGGTACTCCATTGTGTATATACTGCTTTTTTTATCCATTGGTCTATTGATGAATGTTTCAGCATCTTCCACAATTAGCTATTACTAGTTATGCTGTTATAAACATGGGTGTGCATGTATCTCGCTTATATGATGCTCTTAACTCTTAGAAAAATACTCAGAAGAGATGTCCCAGGGTCAAATGGAATATCTATTTTCTGTTTTTCCAGAAATCTCCATACTGCTTTCCATGGTGGTTGTATACACCAATCCCACCAGCAATGCAAAAGGGTTCCTTTTCTCCACAGCCTTGCCAGCACCTATTGCTTTCTGAGTTCTTGATGAAAGCCATTTTCAAACTATAGAAATGATTCCTGAAAGTGTAGTCTCAGTGTTTCTGCTTTGGTGTGTGTGTGTGTGTGTGTGTGTGTGTGTGTGTGTGTGTGTTTGTAGCCCAGGCTGGCCTTAGACTCACTGCAATCCTCCGGCCTCAGTCTCCCGAGAACTAGGATTACAGGCATGCATGACTACGCCCAGCTTTACATGGTGCTGAGGAATCAAACACAGGGCCGTGCACTTGCTAGGCAAGCACTCTAACCACTGTGTCATTCCTCCAGCTCCTCAGTGTCGTTTTGATTTGTATTCTCCAATGGCTAAACGACGTTGAACAATTTTTCAGGTATTTGTCAGCCCTTTGTACTTCTTCTGAAAATTATTCATTTCAATTTCCCATTTTTAAATTGGGTGTTTTATTTTGTAGAGTCTATTTTCCTTCAGTTCTTTTTATATTCTAGTTATTAGCCCCCATCTAAGGAGTAGGGGGTAAAAATTTTTCCCATTCTGCCAGTTCTCTCTACACTCTGTTGATTGATGCCTTTGCCATTGGAAGATTTTTTGATTCGACATAATTAGTCGGTAATTCTTTTGCATAAGGTGTCCTATTAGGAAAGTCTGCCTGTAGGCCTGTGTCTTCAAGAGTTTTGCCTATTTTGAACTCAAGGAGGTTTAGTGTTTCCATTTTCCTATCTAGGTCTTTGATCTACTTTGATTTGATTTTCATTCATGGTGATAGGTGTCAATGTGGACCAAGGCTATTTTTTCTCCGATGTGTTTTTGGCCCCTTTGTCAAATATCAGACGAGTGAGGGTTTTTGAGGTTGTTTCTGCATCCTCAGTTCTGTTCCTTCAGTTGACCTGTCTGTTATTGTGATAATACCATGTAGTTTTATTTTTATCACTGTTACTTTGTAACATAATTTGATGTCCAGAATCTGATCCCATCTTCTTTTGTCTTGCTGCTGAAGATTACTTTGGCTATTTTGGGTCTTTTCTGGTTCCATATGAAATTTAGGACTTTTTTATAGTTCTATGAAAAATGTTCCTGGTATTCTGACAGAAATGATTTGAATGTCAGTTTTGGTTGTATGACCATTTAAATAATATTAGTTCTGCCTATTCAGGAACAGGGGCTTTCTTTCCATTTTTTAAATGTTCTCTTCAATTTCTTTTTTCAGCATAATGTAGTTTTCCTTATAGAGGTCCTTCATTCTTTGATTAGATTTATTTCTATGTATTTAATTTGAGGGGGGCAATTGAAAATGGGATTGTTCTTCTCACGCCTTTCTCAGAGAGTTTGTTGTTAGTGTAGGGAAATGCTATTGGTTTTTGTATTAATTTTGCTTCCTGCAACTTGGTTGAAGTTGTCAATTAGTTCTAAATGTCTTCTACTGGAGTTTTTGGGGTGTTCTATATAGAGAATCATGTCATGTGCAAATAAGGACAATTTAACTTCTTTCTTTCCAACATGTATTCCCTTTATTTTATTCTCTTGCCTGATTGCCTGGCTAGGGTTTTGAGTATCTTGAATAGGAGTGCTAAGGGTGGACAGTCTTGCATTGTTCCTGATTAAGAGAAAATCCTTTCAGTTTTTCCCCACTAAGTATAATGTTGGCAGTAGATTTGTCATAAATGGTTTCTATCCCCTTGAGGTAAGGTCCTTTTATACCTATTTTCCTCAAAGCTCTTTTTTTTTTTTTTTAACCATGAATGAATGTTGGATTTCCTGAAAGGCTTTTTCTGTTCAATTGAAAAAATCATGTTTTTTTGTCTTTTATTTATGTGGTTGTTATATTAAAATATTTATGCATGTTGAGCCATCCTTGCATCCCTCAGATGGAGCCACATTGATCATGGTATATAATCTTTTTTAACAATGTATTGAATTCTGTTCACCAGTTTCTTACTGAGGATTTTTTTTTTTTTTACATCTATGTTCATTGAGGAAATTGGCCTATAGTTTTCTTTCCTTGTTAAGTCCTTCTCTGATTTTGGTATCGGGATAATGTTAGCTTCCAGAAATAAGTTCAGCAATGTTCCTTCTTTTTCAATTTCATGGAACAGTTTTTGAAGCTCTTCTCTGAAGTATTGGTGGTCGAATTCTGCAGTAAATCGATCCAGTCCTGGACTTTCCTTTGTAGGTGAAGATTTTATTACTCTTTCAATTTCAATACTTGTTATTGGTCTAGTCAAGGTTTTTATATCTTCTTGGCTCAATTTTGGTATCCTATATGTGTCTAGAAATTTATCCATGTCTTTCAAATTCTCCAATTTGTTAGGGTATGAGTTTTCAAAATAGTTCCTTGTACTCCTCTGAATTTCAGCAGTATCCATTGTGTTTTCACTTCTTTGTTTCTAATTGCATTCATATGAGTTTTCTTTCCTTTTTGTTAGTTTGGTTAGAGGTTTATCAATCTTATTGCTTTGAAGAACCAAATATTCAATTCATTGTTCCTTTGTGTTATTTTTAGTTTCAATTTCATTCATTTCTGCTCTGATTCTTATACTAACAAAGGTTATGAAATGAAAATTCATCTTTGTTCTGCTTTCAGTTATCCAGTGGACAGCAGTAGGCCAAGTAAAATGTCATGGTTTTTAGAAAAAATGGCTTTTAAGTCCCTAACTGTTCCAGAAGTAAAGACAAATGGATAGTAGTTAATGGCCCAGAATTCTGCCCATCCCTTGTCATATGGTGACCTCTAGTCTATGACTATGTCAGTGTTACTCTGTTGGGGTCCTATAACATAGAAGAGAGCATCTATCTGATTGAGAAGCCCAACTTGTAGCCTTATCCCTGGCTGCAGCAGGGCCAGGAGAGCCTGGCTTTGCCCCAAGTACCACAAAAAAAAAAAAAAAGTTTTGTTTTGTTTTGTTTTGCTTTGCTAGGGGTAGAACTCAGGGCCTCCACACTATGCTACATATCCAGCTCATTTTTTGATTTTGAGATAAGTTCTCATTATGTCACTGAGTTCATCAGGCTGGGCTCAAACTTGCAATCCTCCTGCCTCAGCCTCCCATGGTGTTGAGATTACAAGCCTGCACCATTGGGCACCCCCCACCCCAGATAAAAATTGCCTACATTGAGCCAGGGTCGATAGCACTCCTGAACTCCCAGCACTCTGGGAAACTGAGGCAGGATTATTTCAAGTTTGAGTCCAGCTTGGGCATTTTAGCAACTTAGAGAGATAATATCTCAAAATAAAATAATAATAAAATGTCAGGAAATGTAAGTTAGTGTGAAGGCAATTTCCAGGACCACACACATACTTTTGTATATATTTACATTACAGATTATGATGATTTTATGTACATTTACATTGTGAAATGATTACCATAGTCAAACTAGTGAACACATCTCTCACCTCACAGGATTACTCCTCTTTTTCCTGTATTTTTATTTTCAGTAATACAGATTGAGTCCAGGGGCTTTTATACTGTGCTATATCTCATTTTTGATGTCGAGATAGGGTCTTACTAAAAGGCCCAGACTGGCTCTGAACTTGGATTATAGGCACACACCACCACAACGAGCAGAATAATCTTTTTATTATCACAATAGTGATAGTATCAACAATAAATGGAACCAGCTGCTCATCAAGACTAAGGAAAATTGGCTCACATACCCCAAATGTGACAGCCTTTCTAGAGGCTGAGAATCCTGTCAGTGTGCACTTAGCAACTCCTTCCATATCTGCTCAACACTATACATGTTCTCTGTCTCTCTGTCTCCCTCTCTCTCTCAAACACACACACACACACACACACACACACGCGCGCGCGCGCGCGCACGGTATTTGTAAGTTGAGCAGATTGCAGAGGAGGAGTTGACAGATTTGTCCAGAATTCTACTCCTTCCTTCAGGCTCCTCCTCATATTGTGCTCTTTTTTATCCTTCCTGGTTTTTCAGCCCCTCAGAGCAGAGCAAATGCCTCTTCCATGTCATGCCTGGTAATTTGCCATCTTCTTTTAAGGCTTCTTTTAAGTCTCAGATTCCTCCCTCATCATTGTTTACTAATGAGCTCCCCCACCCCCCAAAAAAGCTCTCATTTTAAGGAAAATTCAAAGCTAGCTACTTAGACATATACTTAGCAGTTCCTTTCCCATGATCATAATAGGACTGTGGCGCCTCTCTACTCCAGAGCAGATTGCAGGATTGTTCTCCCTATGTCCCAGGCTGTGAGTAACGCTGCATTATTCTGCCAGTGTGAACAGGGCTCTGAGTGAGACTGAGACCCAAGAAGGGCAAGCTGCCTTCAGACATGGGGTAACTTGTATGCTAGAGGAAGGATTTGTATTAATTATTCTATTCAGGGATCCATCTCTGGACAGGCCTATGACTTGGCTGCGAACTTCATCACTTGGTGGCCATGTGAATAGCTGGAATGAAAGTGGAATGAAAAAGGGACTGCAGGGGAGGGTCAGGCTCACCCGAAAGCAGAGAACAGGCCTAGGAGAATGAAGACTATCTATAGGCTTAGCAATGGGGAAGGAGTGAGGGAGCAGAAAGCAAGCCACGAGATGGTTTGAAGGTCGAAAACCCCACCCCGGCCCGTCCCTGCCCGGCCCACCCGTCCCTGCGTCCTGTCCCACCCTCCTGCCCCAACCCCGCCCCGCTTCAGCTTCATCTCTGCCCTGTCTGAGGCTCTCCTCCTCTAGAGCGACCTCTAACTTGCCAGGCACTTAATCAGGCAATTAATGCAGTCCCTTTCTGCTGAGACTGGCCGATGTTCTGTGGTAGTATGATGAAACATACACACATACACACGCAGAGTCCTAGAACAGTGGTGTCATTAAGGTGTCGCAGCCAATTTCCCCAGAGGAAAGAAAAGCTATTTCAACCCTCCATCCTGCTTGGCTTTTTGTATTCCCAAATATGAAACCTCTAGGCAGATGCATACAAGGGCCAGTACTATTTAGGGGTTTTTACTACATTATGCAATATTCTTCACAAAGCTCTTTTACAAATAAGAAACTGAGGCGAAGCTAAGCCTGAGAGCATAGGCCCATAATCCCAGCACTCTGGAAGGCTGAGGCAGGAGGATCACAAGTTGGAGCTCAGTCTAGCCAATTTAGCAACGTATTAAGACCTTGTCTGAAAATCAAAAATAAAAATGGGCTATGGATGCAGTTCATTGTACAGGCACTGGGCTCAATCCCAGTACAGAAAGAAAAAAGGAAAGAAAGAAAAGAACGAAAAGAAAAAAGGAAGAAAAGAAGGAGAGAAATTGAGGCAAAGAAGTTAAATAACCTGTCTAAGGTCACAAAACTACAAAATAGAAGAGTCAACATAATACGCAAAGTACTGATGGGTTTGTTTTTCCCCCAAAGTATTTTATTAGTATTTATTTACAATAATAATAATTACATTCAACTTGAAAAATTGATGCATATACAAATCACATGTGTCACTTCAAAGGGTTTATTTTTTGAAAAAAAAACTATTAAAGAAAAAAATACTATTAAGCAGGGCCTGTTGGTACAGGCCTGTGATCCCAGCTCTCTGTGAAACAGAGGCAGGAAAACCACAAGTTCAAGCTCAGCCTAGACTACTCAGCAACTTAGTGAGACCATATCTCAAAACCAGACATAAAAAAAAATAGGCTGGGGGGCTGGAGGAATGGCTCAGTGGTTAAAGCTCTTCCCTAGCAAGCACTACGCAAGTACTAAGTACCTGAGTTCGATTCCCCAGCACCACGTAAGCCGGTCATGGTGGTGCACGCCTGTAATCCCAGCACTCGGGAGGCTGAGGCAGGCCGATTGTTTTGAGTCCAAGGCCGCCTGGGCTCCATAGTGAGTTCAGGACCAGAGTGAGACCCTGTCTCAAAAAAAAAAAAAAAAAAAAAAGGCTGGGGATATAGCTCAATGTAAAGTCCTAGGCTTCTCCAGTACAAAAAAACAAAACAAAACAAAACAAAAACCTTATATGAGACAGCAGAACATGTATCAGCACAAACCTGAGCAAGTCATCTCTAAACTCTGGGCTCTAGGGCTTATCTTACGGTGGCATATCTGTAAATCTCCACACCCTGGGAGGTGAAAGGAGAAGGTCCTCAAGTTCTAGCCCAGGCTGAACAACTTAGCGACTCAGCAAGACCATGTCTCAAAAGAAAAAACAAGAAAGGACAAACGATAAAGCTCAGTGAAAGGTGCTAGGTTAAATCCCCAGTATGGAGAAAAAACAGGAACACTTTTGGAAGTAATGGATATGTTCACTATTCAATTAAGGGATGGTTTTGTGCCTATACACATATATCAAAACTTATCAAATGGAACTTTAATACTTTTATTTAATGTTGTGCAACTTTAATACTTTTAATTTTGTGCAGTTCATTGTATGTCAGCTATATCTCAATAAAGTTGTTTTTAAAATGTAGCAATTATAAGATGAAACTAAATATTTGTAATATTTCTGCAGTGACTCTTATCTTAGTGATTCCATTAAAATGTTCAAGCATGGTACATAAACATGGTACATTTTTGAGTCTTAAAAATTGCCTTGGCTGGAGGAATGGCTCAGCGGTTAAAGCGCTTGGCTAGCGCTAAGTACCCTGGTTTGATTCCCCAGCACCACATAAGCTGGGCATAGTTGCGCACGCCTGTAATCCCAGCACTTGGTAGGCTGAGACAGGAGGATTGCCGTGAGTCCAAGACCAGCCTGGGCTCCGAAGTGAGTTCAGGACCAGCCTGGACCACAGAGTGAGACCCTGTCTCAAAAAAAAAAAAAAATTGCCTTGAGAGTTGAGAATGTTGCGATGCCTCAGACAAAAATGTCCAAATTAAAACTAATAGCTACAATGACTTAAATGATCTGTAATCTAGCATTGCCAAAAATAAAACACAAAGTATGAAAAGATGCTGCTTATACCAGCACAGTGATTTTGGTGAAATAAAGTAAAAATAAGAATTGTCTTAGGTATAATTTCCTGCTTAAAGTTCTTTACAGCCTTCTCTCAGCCCTAAAAATAAAATACATACTCAGCCCAGAGCTGGTGCACACAGTCCATGGTGCAGGTCAATCGATAAATCCCATCACGTGAGCTCCTGCTTTCTACACAGTAAGTCCTTTACCCATGGCATTTCTTTTTTAAAATGACCCTATAAAACAGGTATTCTTTTTTTTTTTAATGTGTGTGGTACTGAGGATCCAACCCAGGGCTTCATACTAAGCCACATCCCTAATCTACACATTAAAATTGTTTTAGTTTAAATTTTGAGACAGGGTCTCACTAAGTCTGAGCTCAAACTCGTGATCATCCTACTTCAGTCTTCAAGAGTACTAGCATTACAGGCCCACACCACTTGGCCTGACTAAAATAGGAATTCTTATCCACTTCTATAAATGAGGGACTGGAGACTCAGAGAGAGGCAAAGACATTTGCCCAGAGTGACACAGCCAGGGAGAGATGGGGCCTCTTCAAGTATAAGTCCCTAGTAGTATAAAAATGGCCTAGATGACAACTATTTTGAGAGCCAGTGAGTTACTACCTCTCATTGGAAAAACCCTGTGTCTTCATCTCAAAGTACTAGTACTATCTCACCATTCCCAGCCTCTCCGTGGCCTGGGTACTGTCCTCTCTGCTCCTTCAAGCTGCCCTGTCCCTGCACAGTTCCTGTGGCTCTCTGCTCTCTGAGTTTTCTTCTGCTGTCTCCTCAGTGTTCCATTCCTCCTTCCAAGCCCTTTCTAGGGCCAGCATCAGCACCTGCATATCCAGCTCAGCATGAGACCCTTCCATCCCCGATGGCTGCTGCTGGTTATTACTTCCAAAATGTAGCTCCTATTCTGAGACTTTCAGTGAGTGACTCCACAGGGACTGTCAGATGAGAAGGAAATTCCTATCCAAGTCATTCAGGGCTCCAGTACACCTTTCCCAATTCATATACTTTCATCTGTGTGCTCTACCTTTATCCTGCTGCTCCATCAGGCTGACTCCCCTCCCTCCCACCTCTGCTTACGTTACGTCTAGCATCCTGATCTACAGCACATGCCCTTTCTCCATGAAGTCCTTCCCAACACCGTTCCCTATCACATGTGGCTTCTCCTCCTTCAGGACACTCCAAGGAGAACTGAAGCAGGTTCCCATGGGCAAAAGCTACTTCCATGCTTGCTGTGACTCTTCTACCTTGAAATAGAAAAGAAGTCCAACATCGAGAGTTAGGGTGCAGAGTGGGGTTTTTGTGCTGTGATTCCTGCGCTGAACTTCTCCACTGTTTCCGCACACACAGCTTGGCTCTCGGTATTGGCCTTGGCTTACAGATAGCTAACCCTCATTCTTTCCTGGCCATGGCATCCTGACTTCTCTAGTCCTTACATAAAAACTTCCCTGGCCTCAAGAGGTGGCCAAATGACAACGACAACCCTGACCCCAGCTGGGGATCTGTCTTCCTTAACCCACAGCTCACATGCCTGCTCTACCAAGCTATCAGGAAGCTCTACTTTGTCTGCTTGTGCCCATTTTCCAACCCACACACCAGCTAAACAGCTCAATCCCTGACCCTCATGGCTAATCCATTCACATCAAATAAAAACTCTGATCACTCCATAATCACCCCTTTGTTATGCCCCTTTTTGTATCCTTTTGTGTCGCTCTTTGTATTTGTGGTACTGACAATTGAACCCTGGACCTGACAGTTGCTGGGCAACGGCTCTAGCATTGAAGCACATCCTCAGTTCCTGTACATTTTAGTTTTACTTGTTTCTCTAAGAGTTTCCCCCATCTACAAATGGAGGTAATGAAACTGGACTAGTATTTTCTAAGTTTCCTTGGGTCAGGGAGAGGAGAACTTGGGATCAAACCCAGGGCCTCGTGCATGCTAGGCAATATTTCCCAAATCTAATTCAAGTACTACCATGCCTGCTTTATTCTTGTATGACCAATTCTATCATGTACTATTTATTCATTTTTGTGGTACTGGTGATTGAGTCCAGAGCCTTCACAGTATAAGCTACATCCACAGCTCTATTTTTGTTTTTGAGACAAGGAGTTGCTAAATTGCTGAATTGCCCAGGTCAGGCTCAAACATGTGATCCTCCTGCCTGAGCCACCAGGAGTGCTAGGGTTACAGGCCTGCGCCAGCAGTCCTGGCATTTATCTCTTTTAAGTATTGTTACCACTGTTGTTGTTTTGGAGACAATGTCTTATTCAGTAGTCCAGGCTGGCCCCAAATTCACCATGTAGCCCAGGCTACATCAATCCCTCTGCCTCAGCCTCCTGAATGGTGAGATTATAGGAATGTACTACTATATTTGCCTCATATATCCCTTTTTAAACCAAAATAAAAGAGAGGGCTGGAGGAATGGCTCAGTGGTTAAAGTGCTTGTCTAGCAAGCACTAAGTCAAACGCTAAGTACCTGAGTTCGATTCCCCAGCACCACATAAGCTGGGGGTGGTGGTGCAGGACTGTAATCCCAGCACGTGGGAAGCTGAGACAGGAGGATTGCTGTGAGTTCAAGGCCAGCCTGGACTCCATATGAGTTCAGGACCAGCCTGGGCGGCAGAGTGAGACCCTGTCTCAAAAAAAAAAAAAAAAAAAAAAAAGGGCAAAAATCCTAACAAAATAGAAACTTTACATTTTTAATGCAACTAGAAAACCAATGTGTCAAGGACAAATTTTTGGCTCAGCCTATGTCTTAGTTTTTCATTCCTGTGACTGACATCCACAAATTTAGGGGAGGAAACATTTATTTTAGCTCACAGTTTCAGAAGGTCACAGTCCATTCAGGGGTGGCTGGGCAACAGTGGAAGCACCTGGCAGAGGCAGAGGTGGAGGCAGTTCCTCAACATCACAAACCAGAAGCCAAGTCAAGACAATTTGAGACTAGTCCCCCAAGGAAGGCAGGAAGCAGCTTACATATTCTTCCAGGTCTCATCCCAGTGATGAGCTTCTCCTGGATCGAGGTATGGAAGGTGCGGTAAGCCCCAACTACACACCTGTAACCCAATTTGCCTGTAATCCAGACCCCAGACTAGGCCCCAATTTCCCAACAGCACATGGTCCCATAGACAACCTATAGTATTCAAATACATGAGGCTTTTGGGGGACATTCCAGATCCAAACCACAACAGCCTGAGAGGTTTAGGAGGCCTCGAGTCTGGGAGTCAGAAGCAGAGACAAGCAGCTTCTGGAAGAGTTGACACACTTTATTCCCTGAGACCCTTGCAAAGCGTGAGTGCTTTTATATACAAGGAAACAACGTTGGCACTGAGCACATAGTGACATTTATATAGTGTGTGGTTGTGCACCTGTGCTACAAACTGCCAAAATCATTTGGGGCTGACATCTGCCTTCAGCCTGATTGCCCTAAACTCCTCCATTTTGTTACCTCATTTCTCTACATAGTATCACTTGTAATAACATTTGCAGTTTTTTAAAAGTAACCATAAAAATAAACACAGAACCTATAAGAAAATGTCTACAAATCCTCAAACATTGGGAAACATGTCAACCTGTGGCCTGCTGGTTTCTTTGGCCATTGTTTGAGTGAAGAAATATCTTTATATAACATTAAAGAAAAAAATGGGGGAGCTGGGCCTAGGGCATAGGCCCATAATCCAAGCACTCTGAGAGGCTGAAGCAGGAGAATCACAAATTTGAGCCCAGCCTGGGCTATTTAGGAATTCAGTGCAAATGTGTCTCAATGCCAAAAAGGGGGAAGGGGGGTGGGAGAAACCCACTGAATATGCCTGATACATTATCAAAAATCCTTGACAAACAAAGCTAAACACTGGTTGAAATGGGAAGGGCAGATTTTAATCAGTAATAACCAATGCAGCATGGGAGAGTCCAGCATGAACTGAGCTCATTATTTACACAGAAGCAACTGGGTCTTTTACAGGAAGGAGAGAAAGAAACAAGTAGAGCTTCCGTAAAAGCAGGTAAGTGAAAAGTTACTAAATGGTGGTCAGCTTAAATGAGATTAGGCCAGCTGTGTGCATACTTGCTACCATGATCAAAGCTATGATTCTACCCTCTTGCAGAGACTGGGAGACAGAGGCCCTATTCTCATGTGTTGGCAAGAACAAACTACACGTTGGCAGCCTTGAGTTTTCTCAGGTGGACACATTAAGGTTGTCTTAGACATGTGGCCTTTAGATGTTACAAACTATTTAGTCTTTTATAGGTCTAGGTTGAAGCCTACGCCAAGAAGAGGGCTCAAAAGAAGCCTGGCTACAGTATGGTCAAGAAGAAAGTATCAGCTTTCAGTTTAGACAAAGCAAAAACTAAAAATTGTGTCAACAATTTGAGATTATATACAATGTTTTTCAGAGGATTAAGACATCATCTCTTTAACAAGTTGAGGAAAGTGAGATTCAGAAAGGTTAAGCCATTTGCTCTACCTCACATAACCAGAAATAGTAGTGCTTGGATTTGAACCTAGGTGCCATAGTCATCAAGAGTTCATAGGCATTCTCTGCCTCTAGAGTCTGACCACCCTGTAAGCCCTTCCTCTTTCCCATGTATCCTACCAACATTAATGGTCCACTGAAGTAAACCTGGACAAGTACGTGGGGCCAGGCAGTGGTTCTCAGCTCTGGCTACACGCTGGAACTATCTGGGGTAAGTGGGGACTTTGAAAATACTAATGCCTGCATCCTACCACAAAATTTCTAAAGCAACTAGTTTGGGGTACAGCCTGGTCACAGGGATTTTTGAAATGTTTCCCGGTGATCCCTGTGCCTAGAAGCCTTAACACTATCATTCCAGTGGATCTTAAGCAAACCCTAAGACGAATGTAGGCATTTGCCAACAACTATGTCCTCCAATTGAAGAAACAAGCTCAGAGGCTGAGGTTCATATATGAGACATGATCAGAAAATATGGTGAATTTTAAAAATGTACTACAATAATAGACACATGGCCATTAATCCTCACTCAAAATACCTCCCTCACTAAAAAAAACACCCCATCATTCTCACCACTCTCTGAAGCAGTTTTGGAAGTTCTCCTTCATGTCTGTAGTTGGGCTGTAGTAACTGCCTAGATGTCCTGAATCATCAAATCAAAATACTTACCTTTCATAGTCCTTTTGACTTCAGGGAAGAGGCAGAAGTCACACAATGTCAGGTCTGGTAAATAAGGTAGATGAGGACACACCATAATATTTTTACTTGGCAGCAGTATGCACTGTATTTTTTCTTACCATTTTGATCACTGTATAAAGCCACTCACAAAAGACTTCCAGAACTGCTTCGGAAAATGGCAAGACCAATGGGATAAGTGTATTCAAAGCAAGGGGGAATTCTCTTGTAGGGGATTAATGGCAATGTGTGTTACTATTATTTGTGTGTATGTGTGTGTGGTACTGGGGAATTGAACGCAGGGCCTCTGCACTGAGTTACATCCCTAGTCCGTTTTATTTGAGACAGGGTCTTACTGAGTCCCTGAGTTACCCAAGCTGGGCTCAACTTTCAATCCTTGTACGCAACCCTCCCAGAGTACAAGGATTACAGGTGTACATTTAAATTTTAAAATTTAAGAGCCTGGCTTAATTTTTTTTTAATTTAAACATTCATCTTATATTCTGATAATATGTCTGGGTATGGGGTCTAAAACTCCTGACCTCAGGCTCTGAGGCTCTGCCCAAACGTGACTGCTCTATAGGGGCACAGTTCAGGGGTTGGGGAAATAATTATATACCCAGGAATGGAAATGACAGATTAATCCCCCTTGATGGAAATGAGGGTTTAATTTCTAAGTCATTTGTCACTCCCATTGAACATGCTGAAGAAGAGTGGTGGTGCCCAGTTCAGCCACCGAACTCAAAATGAAGCCAGGGAGGTGAGCAGTGACTCCCTACCCCTCACAAATTGTTGAACTGTCAGAGGCCACCCTAGGGGAGGAGAGCCTGCATTGTGGTGATAGCACTGGATGGGCTTTCCACACCCACATTTCTACAGCAAATGTTGATCACAGCTCCCCAGGCATCTCCAGGAAGCCAAGCGCAGCCCAGGACCTACCAGGCCACTTCCTGGGCCACTCAGCTCTGTCAGGGTCCCGCCATAGGTGTGCAACACTGAGCCCCATTAGTAGAGTCCTGCCTTGGTGGTTCATTCACACACGGATGACTTGCAGGAGGAGAGGGAGAGGACCCCACCTTCAGGACACGAGAAGTCACTCGTCTACCCTTCGGAGAATTGTGGGATGCCGCTGCTCACATCTGACAGCTTTGGGACATCTGTGCTCGCTCACGGCTACACGGTTCCCGGTTGTGAGCAATACAGCAGCTTCTGTCCATACCTAGAACCACCTATGGAGCACTGAACCTATCCTGGAAGCACTAAGGTTCACCTGAGCCTTGAAGGTCTACAGGGGACTCAGCAGCAAGCAGTAGGCCTTTTGAAAATGGGCCCCCACCAGAGCAGGAGGCCCCTACCCACTCGAAATCCCCCCAAATTCAACAATGTGAGGCAGGCCTCAGGGCGTGTCGGGGGTGACCCAACAGAGGGCGGCCCCACCCCCCGGGGAGAGGCTGCGTGCGGCCACTGGACGCACCTCCCTGGGTCCCCGCCGACACGACCCGCAGGCCCTTGGATCCCAGACCCTACCAGCCCCTGGGCCCGCGCTAAGGCAAGGGGGCCCCCTGGGGCGGCGGGGCGGCCGGCGACAGGCGCCCTCCACGGCCAGCCAGCTTCCGACGCTCGACCATGGCCCGGGGCGGCGCCCAGAGCTGGAGCTCCGGAGAGTCTGACGGGCAGCCGGAGGTACCGGAGGAGCCGGGGCCCGCGGACAGCGGGTGAGCGCGCGGGCGGCGGCGGCGGGAGCCACGCCGCGGGAACCTCCGCGAAGGTTCTGGGCCTTTGTGGCGTCACCGGCTCCGTGCGGAACCTTCCGCCGGCGCGGCATAAAAGCCTCCGCGGAGGCGCCGGCGGCCCGTGTGCGCGCAGCCGGCGCGGCGGGACGTGCGGAGCCGGCGCGGGCGCGGGCGTGGGCGTGCGGGCGGCGGCGGCGGGGCCGTGACCGCTGCGAGCGGGCGGCGGGAGGCGCAGGCCTGGGCCGCGGCGTCCGGGCGCGCTGACCGGCCTCGCCCGCCCGCCCGCAGAGGCAAGATGGTGAAGGAGACCCAGTACTATGACATCCTGGGGGTGAAGCCCAGCGCCTCGCCGGAGGAGATCAAGAAGGCCTACCGGAAGCTGGCGCTTAAGTACCACCCGGACAAGAACCCGGACGAGGGCGAGAAGGTGCGGGGCTGCGGGCGCGAGGGCTCCGCGGGCGCCGAGCAGGAGCGGGGCTGTGAATTATTGAAGGCGGCGGGAACCTGAGCCGCGTCTGTCGGGGGAGCCATGGCCAGGCCCGGGCGATCAGAGGAGGTCCTCTGAGCCCGCAGTTTGCGCCGATGAGGATGATGCGGAGACCGGAGGGACTCGGACCCCTCAGGAGCTCCGGCGCAGCCCACTCGTTCCCCTAGCCACTCCAGAAAGTCGTTATGGAGTCCCTAAGTGCAGTGTGTGCCTGGCTCCAGGAGGCGCGACGACTGGCCCATGAGCGCCTCCGGGTTTGGTGGCATTCCTCAAGCTACCGGTAAACCGAGAAATGGAGGCACCAGCCACCACAAGTTGTGTGCTAGCTGGACACAATTGGCATTGATTTAGTTTTGTGTTTGTTCTGTGTTAACGCATAAATCTTAGGGACAAGTTTCTTTAATTTGAATTGTACCACGGGCTAAGCCGGGGTCCGTTTTGACAGTGCATGGCAGGAACTGATCTGTGAGCCCACCTCCTGCCTGATACAGTTGGCCGACATTGAATAATTTTTTTTTTAGGAGGGATGCTGAGATCTGTATCCTGACACAGCTGTTTATAATGCATATTTCAGGTTTTTTGTGGCAAATAACCCATATGGCGAGCAAGAATTATTAAAGATCTAAATTATTTACAGAAACACCCTACCAGTTTTTGTCCTTAAGGAGGACATGACCCACCCCAATAGGTGAGTTGGAGGATCAGGCACCGGCAAGGCAACCTTGTTGGCCTCCCCATTTCTCCCTTCTGCTCCTGCCATTTTCTTACAAAAGTTTGGATATCCCACATGGGCCTGAGGTGGAGACATTACAGTAGCTGATGGCAGTTGATTCCTGGGTCACTTTTGAAATCATCAAAAGTCTAACATTTAGAGCTGTGGAAATGATGCTGAGGTCAAAATACCTGTTGGCATTAGTAATGCCAAGCTAGATCAAGCTACTTACGGAAGGTTGGCTGGGTGGCAACAGTGATGGAAGATTTATATTTAGCCACATGTGCTGAATGTGACTGTCATAAGTTTAAAATGCTTCCCTGTGAGGCCATTTGTCTGTTACCCACTTGTGTTCTTTCTCATCTATATTTAGGTGGTTTACTGTCTCTATTAAAAACTGGTTTTCAGCATGGTTGTGGTGATTCATAGACATGCTCCCTGAATTCACTGTAGTCTGTGCTGACAGTCTCCTCTTAGGGCTTCTAGGCATCTGATTCATATTTCAGCAGAGTGGCTAATGGCAGTGTGTAGGAAAGCCTTCCGACCCTAACTCCAAGTCATATCTCATAACCTTTATCCTGAGTAAGTACATGGTGGTGTATACACTCTTTGAGATGTGTGTTATATTTTGGTGGTCTGAAACTTTAAAAAAAAAAAGTAGGTCTGCCCTTTTCATGTGTATAGCTTTCACCCTGTGTATACCTGTCTAAGCAGGTTGCTTTGTTTTAAGCTAATATTTATAGCCAAGTTTTGAATCAGTGACCCATCACTGAGGTTTTAGTACTGAAGTACTGAAGTCTTCCTCTCAATTTTTGGGAGGTTCTGAGATGTGCCCGTTGCCAGGAATGCTTTCTGCTCCCTACATTCCACAGAAATTGGTAAGATCCTTTCACTTAGTTCTCGGTGAAGATTTCTTATTGGAGACTGCTTCTGACCCACAGACTTGTTCATTGGCCACATGTATGTGCTGTTTTATGATGACTCTTTAATACCTGAACCCACTTATGGATGGTGTATGTCTGGCTGTGCCGTGGAGGGGTTAAAATGTTGACTGGCTGAATGAATGAATAGAAAGGTTGTAAAAGGAAATGCACTTTAAAATATTCTCTGTGAGATGTGGAAAGAGTTCTATAAAGGCACAGACCTGAAGAGAGATTGCAATGAAGGAGTTGTGAGGTTAGAGTGGACATTTACGTTGGAAATCAAAGGGGATGAAGAGAGTAGGGGACACAATGTACAGAAATTCTGCTGTACAGTTCCTCAGAGAGTGCTCATTCATTCATTATTCATTTGTTCATTCACCAAATGCCTCCTGTTCTAGTTGGGTATGCAGTACAGAACTTTCCTTTTTGTTGTGAGGGTCTTTACATAATTGCAGGTGAAACTTTTAATTTTTTTAACCTACCTTTTGTCACAGGTGGTAACTTTTATCTTTTTTCACCTAAATGTGTAACTGTATTAGTATTAATATCTCTTTAAAAATAGATTAAGCCAATCCTTTTCCCTCTTACTCTGGGACAACTCTGGGGTGTTGGTCTCTGTTTTTTTGCCCTGTTGTCCTGTGTTGCTAAGCGCTGGCGCAGCTTGTATTTGTGTGGACAGTTTACTCTGTGTGACCTGTACTTGCCTCTTTGACATCTGGCTTTCTTCAAGACACTTGGTGCCTGGTGGCAGGTCAGCGAAGTAGCCCTTGCAAGTGTTGTGAGAGTGGTGTGCTCTTGGCTAGGGCCATACTGAGATGAGTTTGGTCTTTTGGTCAATTTCATTGTAACTTTCAGTTTGAATAATAGATTTTCAAGGTAAAAATCCTAACAGATATCATAACCATGCAAAAAGTTTCAGAATACGGGGGAAACCCACTAAGAAAACATCATACTGCTTACCCTGTGCATCTTTGGTGGGGTCACTGAGGATCAAGCCCCAGGCCTTCATACTGAGCTACAGCTCCAAGCCGTTTTTACTTCCGATTTTGAGATAGGTTCTTGCTGAGTTGCACAGCCTGGGCTTGAACTTGGAATCGTCCTGCTTCAATCTCCCAGAGTGCTGAGGTTACAGGCTTGTACCACCCAGCTTGGCGTTGTTTTTGATCTTGAGATAGAGTCTTGTTAAATTGCTGAGTTGCCCAGGCAAGGTTTGAACTTCGGCCCTCCAGAGTGCTGGGACTGCAGGCCTACGCAACTAGGACTGGCTTATGTCCATCTTTCAAGAAGTATTTCCCAGGGTACTCGTATGTGGCCTTTCTGGTTAACTGACTCTTTTTTCACTGTCTTTTCACTTAGTATTTTATCGTAAATACTTTCTCAGGTTATTGTTTTGTTTTCAAACCTGTTTTTCTCAGTAGTATAGTTGTAAGGTTCTGTGGCAAGAGATCATAATGTGAAAGATTAGCTGATCAGATGTCTGATTATCTACTGAGAGAAGGGAGGCCAGGGACTGGGGGGTAGCTCAATGATTAGAGTGGTTGCCTAGGAAGCACTAGGCTCAGGATTCGATCCCCCAGCGCCATATGATAGCTGAGTTTAATGGTGCATGCCTATTATTCCAGCACTCAGGAGGCTGAGGCCAGAGGATTGTTGTGAGTTCTGTCTAGGCCGGCCTGGGATACATAATGAGTTCAGGACCAGCCAGGATTACAGAGCAACAGCCTGTGTCAAAAAATGTATGAAAAAAAGAGATAGGAACTGAGTTAGAACCTGGGAGTCTTTGGTCCTCTAAGGTTGGGGTTACAGGAGGGGAGAGGATTCCACTATAGGCATTCATAGCCTCAGAGTTGGGTTTGACTTTGAATGCCCCAAGTAGCAGGACATTCCTTTCCCACACCTAGGTTCATCTGTTAAGTCCATGTGTCTTGCATGGTATGGCTGTGGGCATTTCCATGGAGTGTACTGACCTAGTCCCTGACTTACAGGTGGGCCCATAAACCTACTAGGGGTGGCTTGGCCTAGTTGTTTTCTGATCTTCTAAACCAAGCACCTTATCCATATGCCTTAGTTTTTCTGACAAAGAAAGAGGTGGTAGTGTCTAATAGTTGCTTGCATTTTTTTTTTTTTTTTTTTTTTTTTTTTTTTTTTTTTTTTTTTTTTTTTTTGCAGAAATAAGGTGATGTCATTGCAGGAGAGTGGGAAGCTCTGGCATGGAGGTGGAGGTGGAGGTGGGGTGGGTGGCGCTAAGGATGGGTTTGAGAGCTGTGAGCAGGAAGCTGTGTTCCTCCAGGGGACACCAGGCATGTGCTGCAGTGGTAAGGGAGAGAGGAGGCTGGCAGAGCTGGAGCAGAACTGGGGACAGGAAGAGCAGAAGCCATGTCTCACGTTGGGTTTCTAGGTAAAATTAGGACTGGCTTTTACTTCCAGGGACCTGGGCTTTCTCGGGCAAGATTGGGCAAAAGATTGACACAGTTCTTTGGTTTGGGTGGAGAGCAGGCTCACCACTGAGGTGGTTCAAGCAGGTATGCAGCATTGCCCAGGGCAGATGGTAGAAATACAGAGAAGAGATGTAATTTGCATGTTTTATTGTTCTGGTTTGTTTTGTTAGACATGATCAAGAAAAGATGAGAGTGGAACAAGAAACACCTGCTTATACTTCACCTGGCTTCAATAATTTTGCATAGCTATTATGTAAATATTCACATAAAGGATATTTACTTTATTATAACTATTTGTTAATTCTTTTGAGTAATTTGTATTCATCATAACCATTCAGTGCTAATTACTTTAATGTGTTTTCCCCCCTCCCCCAGGAAACAGAGACATCCTCATAGGTAAACATAGTATAGTCATCAAATATAAGTTTTTAATACTTTTTAAAAATCCTATTTCCCACTTATTCCAATTTTTTTTTTTTACCTGTGCAGGATCTGATTCAGGATCACTCACCATTTGCCTGTCTTAGTGTGCAGAATACCTCTCTGTTTGTTTTCTTTTATCTTACAGTTGTACTCCAGTGACAAATTTTTATCAAGAATGCCGTACATGAGTTATTGTGTCTGTCTTGGGGTACTGAAGATCCAAATGCAAAGGTAGCAGCAAGAGAGTTTGTTGAGAAGTGATGGTGGTGTTGCCAGTAGTTGAGATACAGGAGAGACTGTTGGAAGGGCAAGACTTTGGGTAGATAGTGTTACCCAGTATCTGGAGGGGGTTGGGTGCCGTTGACTAGTAAAGTGAGCCTTAACAGTGAAGCCCGAGCTGTACCTGGAGCCCTCCTAGGCTGACCCTGGCTGGCTCACTGCCTCCTAGCTGGACCCAACTTCTCCTTGCAGTCAGGATGGAGAGAAACTTTCACTGCCCTCTGGTTTCTCTCCCAATTCTCTCGGTGTCCTTGTTCCTTTTTTTTTTTTATCATTGGCCCTATGTGCCCCATTTACAAAGAAAAATGGAAGTCAGGTTTCTGTCAGAGACTGAATAGACTGGTATTTTGAGGGCTGAGGACAGTGCCTCTATGATTCATTTACATTTGCATGGTATGTTTGCTTAATAAAACAATTCAAACTTCCATTCTTCCCTTTCTCTCTAAATCTTTCTCTCTCTCTCTCTTTTTTTCTTTTAAAGTTTAAGCTCATATCCCAGGCATATGAAGTGCTTTCAGATCCAAAGAAAAGGGACATCTATGATCAGGGCGGAGAACAGGCAATTAAAGAAGGCGGCTCGGGTAGCCCCAGCTTCTCCTCACCCATGGACATCTTTGACATGTTCTTTGGTGGTGGTGGACGCATGGCTAGAGAGAGAAGAGGTAAATAATTTTAAAGAAATATAAGCAACTATAATAGTGCACGTTGCTGGAATCAGGGTGGATCATATTTAAAAGGGCATAATTGTCACTTTTGCAAATCATTAAATGGCTCATTGTGTGTCTAGTATCCAGGCTGCTGCCGCCTCTTAGTATATCTAGTAATTCCCTTCAAATCCTTTCAAAACCCATATTAAGGAGCAGATGGGGTTGTGGATAAAAATGAAGAAGGTCAAGTTTATCTTGCCCTTTTTTCTATCTTACGAGTGTCCCTGACAAGCACTAATGATACCTCCTGAGGTGGTTAATGAAGCTTTTGCCAAGACTGCTTCTCCCTTGTTGGTGCCCCACCTGAAGGTTCACCGATTCTGAGTGGGACTCTACTGTGTTTACTGTGGCCTTATTTTTATATCTTGCGCAGAGGATTTTCTGGATAACAAAATTCACCTCTTTATGTTTTGGCAGCCTCATATCCAGGAAGTAAATGAGGCATGTTTAGCTGCTGGCACCAGGCCACCATTTTTGAGCTCGTGAGTTCCTCCAGTCCTGCTCTTCCTTGTTCCTCTGCATCTGCCCTTGTGCCCGGCTACGGACTGCTACCTGTTAATCTATCAGCAGTCTCAGACTAATGTCTTTACTCGGTCTAGTTCACTGCTGACAGCCTACTTTGGGCGTTGAAACTAGACAGATAACACATCTTACTGCAGTTCTGAATAACATCAGGAGAAACAAGCTCTACCTTGGGTTTAAGAAGTATGGTTTTGGGCAATGAGAAATCCCTGGATAAATGTATTTGTTCTCACATTATAATTGACTTTAAACTTTAAAAATCCTGGGTGTCAACATAGTGTGTTAAAAATAACAAAGAGTTTATTTTGAAAAATCTGTCGCTTGTCCTCTGAGTATGTCACCTATTCATGTAATTGACAACACAGACATTATTAAAAACCTTGGGTATTCTTTTTCTCAGCCTCTCGCCATCTTGAGAAGAGAAACTTCACTCCTTTGATTAAGTTCTCTCTCAGAGTTGACAGCTAGTAAACCAGGACTCCCTTGTCCCAGCAACTGTAAGGCAGCAAGGAGGATCTCAGTGCTGTTAGTCCTGATGACCACTATAGGAGACAGGCTGCCATCCTGAGGAATGGGTACATAAGCAAGATTTTAGGCAGAGGAAAGAATTCCCACATGCTAGAAATTACATGAAGGCTCAGAAAAAAGCCCTGGGTACCCAAGGAAGAGTTTCAATGAAAGGCCCAGAGCCTGTGGTTGTTCCCACATTTCCCTATGAGAAAGGGAGTTGTTTCATAGGGAGAACTTAGATAACTAGTTTTGACAGTGCCTTGTTTTCCAGTTAATGATCTCCCTGTCCTCAGATTTTTTTTCCTCAAAAAATAAAGATGGAAAGTCTTTTTGTTGACCACTATAAGTGATTGAGTAATTAGCTTACCACTACACATGGTATTTGTGCTCAGTATTGGCCAGGGACTGCAAGTATAGTAGAAGCAGTACAGGCATAATGGAAGCATTACCTTCTGCAGGAAGGTAATGAGTAGCCCAGGCTCACCTTTGAGTAGTAGAGGCTTCTTACAAAGAAGGGCCATGTGGATAGAATTTAGTACAGTAGTATATTTAATACAATATTACTAACTGGTTTTTTCTTCTTCTTTGAAAGGCAAGAATGTTGTCCATCAACTATCTATAACCCTTGAAGACTTATATAATGGAGTCACAAAGAAATTGGCCCTCCAAAAGAATGTAATTTGTGAGAAATGTGAAGGTAAAAATAATTTTTGAATGAAGCTTATATTTCTAGATGCCTTACATCTAGAAACAGGTCTGCCTGTTTTATAGTTCAGAGAGAAATAACATCCAGACAGTTTGCAAGCAGGTGGCCTAAAGGTTGACTCTTGTTTTTCTGGATATTTTATTTGGGCTTTATATTTATTTAATTTGTTGACAGTTATTTTAAAACCTCACCTAATCTGGGAATTGGCAAAGTTTTTCTGTAAAGGATTAGATAGTAAACATTTTAGGCTTTGTGGATCATACAGTCAGTCTGCTGTAGTCATGGTCATAGTACAGAAGTGAATAGCCATGCCTGAGTCCTAGTAAAGCTTTATTTACAAAATCAGGCATCCTGGCCATCATTTTCTAACCTTTGACTTAAATGTAAATGTAACTGACATAATCCGGCCCCACATTTTCCCACAGAAGATTGGCTGAGCTGTGACAGACCTGTGTTCTTCACACAGGTAGCCCCATCCTCCTCATTTACCTATGGGCATGGGTATTTTTCTGCCCTGGAGTATATGAAAACACATTTGACAAAGCTAAAATAATAAACTTAGTGTTGAAACAGCCAAAAACATAATTGAGGTCAGATATTAGCATCTGGGTATTATCTGCTGGACTAGACTCTGCAAGTACCTCCATATTGCTTTTCATAGCTTGAAATATAATTCCAGCCCTAATTCCAGTCTTACAGTTCACTACTTTTCTACTGTGGTGCCCTGAGGATCTTGGGTAAGGGAGAATTTTTACTCCTGTTGTCCCTGTGCTTCCCACAGGTATTGGTGGGAAGAAGGGATCAGTGGAGAAATGCCCACTCTGCAAGGGGCGGGGGATGCAGATTCATATACAACAGATTGGGCCAGGCATGGTACAGCAAATCCAGACTGTGTGCATCGAGTGCAAAGGCCAGGGTGAGCGCATCAACCCCAAAGACCGATGTGAAAGCTGCAGCGGTGCTAAGGTGATTCGTGAGAAGAAGATTATCGAGGTACACGTGGAGAAAGGTGAGTCTGGGCAAAGCTGGCACTTGTACTGGCTGGAAGCACTCATCGATGCCAACTACAGGGCACCCAGTTTACGTTTCAGGGATATGAGCTACCTAACAAAACATATTTAAAAGATTAGAGTGTGCCAGACTTCTGTTTCCAGGTCATATTCTCTTAACCCTGCTCTTACTTATATTCATTCCATGTTGCCTACCAAAGTTTTCATGCTGAGGTCTGCTTTCTTGAGATCACTGACCACCTCTCGTTTAGGTTTTATGATGCTCTGCAAGTCTTACTTGACCTCGGTTTGGGTTAATTGCCCACCTGCCACTCTCAAACCCTTCCTTTGGAATATTTTAGACTTTTTCCTAATGGCTTTTATTTCTCATTGGTCATCAGAGCTTGTGTGAGTCTTAGTAACTGTGTATTCTTTTTCTCCACATTTCCCTTTTGCTGCATCCTGTTCTTCAAAATACTGCCCTCCCTAGTATACCATTTTAAGGTAGATTTCAGTCCCAGCTGCTTTCCAAATATTTATTTCTTAAGTGTTCAGTGGCTCTAATTCAGCAGTCATTGTAGATCAGAGATGCGATCAAAAATTCAAGAATCAACACCCAGACTAACACAGGTGCTATAAAGGTTTTCTTATTTAAACATGCTGACATCCTAGAAAAGGACACAGCTGACTGTCTTCTGTTCAGTCCCCAGAGCTGCATATTATGTGCATTGGGACATGGAAAGTGACTTTCTTCTCACAGGGTGGCCTCTTACTGTAGCATTACTGTGCCCAGGACTGGAAGTGTAGGTGGAGAAAACCAGATGTGGAGACTCACCCTGTCTTCTGTTTTCTGTTGACAGGGCATTATGTCAGGGCAGTGATAATCTCAGCTACTCCTTCCTACCCAGACCCACAAAAGATTGAAAGGCATTATGACTAATGAGCACCCCAAAGACTCTGTGTCTCTTCTTTCAAAGGCTTTGGGAAAGTGTGGTTTTCATGAGCAATGGCTAATCAGAAAGGGATGATGTTTCATAGGTATGAAAGATGGGCAAAAGATACTTTTTCATGGAGAAGGAGATCAGGAGCCTGAGCTGGAGCCTGGTGATGTCATAATTGTGCTTGATCAGAAGGATCATAGTGTCTTTCAGAGACGAGGTCACGACTTGATCATGAAAATGAAAATTCAGCTCTCTGAAGCTCTTTGTGGCTTCAAGAAGACAATAAAAACACTAGATGATCGAATCCTTGTTATTACATCCAAATCAGGTAATGTTTCCAGTGTTTTTCCAGTGTACTTGATGTGTATTTGTGGCATACTAATACAGATGTGTTGGCCTGACTTCATACTTAAGGCTCTCTGTTATTAAAAGTTACTGTGACTTGATTTTTTCTGAATTTGAAGCCATTGAAGCCAGGGGCATAGTGCTTGCCTAGTATGTGCAAGGCCCTGGACTTGATTCCCAGCACCATATAAAAATCAGCCAAACATGATGGTACACACCTGTAATCCCAGCACTGGGGAGGCGGGGGCAGGAGGATTGTTAGGAGTGTAAGGCCAGCCTGGACTACAGAGTGAGACCCTGCCTCAAAATAAATAAAATAAAGTCATCATCATCCAGTCTCCATCATAATGACTGGAGAATTTTAGAAATATCCCTTACATTCTCCTAGCCAAAAACAAACAAAAAACAGAGCTGGGGGCAGGAGTCTTAGTAGGAATCTTGGACATTAAAATTCTACCTGGAATCTACCAATAAAACCTCAATTTCTAAAAATGGTATAATAGAATTCAGCTGATAATAGGTAGTATTTTTCTGTCAATCAGGATGGTGTGCTGATTTATCTACATGTTCCCCTAGCTTCTGTGTTGTCGACTAACATGAGAGATTTTTAAAAATAGACTTTCCATGGGAAAAAAAGAGAGACATTGCCAGTCAGTTTATCTTCAGAGGCTTCCACAGGAGCGGTCCTTCTGCACACACACACTGGAAGGTTTCTAAGGGCCCAAGTTCAGCCTCCTGACATCTGAGTAGATGCCAGGGCCAGATCCCAGGAGAGTGGGTCCACATGGGTACCACAGCACCTCCCTAGAAAGGACTTGGGAGCAGGGCAGAGGCCAGGGTAGGGCCTTGAAACTGCCTCTGACTAGTACAGAAGGTCAGTTGTGCACAACCAAAAATGTCTAGACGGATATAGTGAAGACTAAACTACCCAGGCACCCTGGACCCCCACCTAACCCATAATCAGTGTTGCTCTGCTGCCTTCATTGGCCACAGGTCAGGACATGGCTTTGCCTGTAGCCATCTGAGGCAAGAGTGTCAGGTTTGGGGCTGGATGGGAGGCAGCCAGCTGATAGGCCTGTCCACAGGCAGTAGTGATAGGCTGGTGATAAGATGCTGATGTCAGTGAACAGCCCCCAAGCCACCTACACCTCTGCAGCCAACTCCATAGACCTTTTCTGCCACGTGCTCATTTCTTTCCTCTTCTTTCTGGTCATGTTCTTTCTCTGTCATTCTCCTTTTTGGTTCTGCCTGATTTCTCTTTTTGTAGGGATGATATGAGATGGAATTATATTTCTAAGCCTCGATCAATGGGTTATTTTTCTTTAATCTTTTTATTTGGAAATAATTTCAAACATAACGAAAATGTGAGAAAATAAGAGATCCACCAGTATATGGTTTGCCTGTGACCATTTCATTCCATTTGATTTTTCATTGGCTCTGTGCATGTGTGCACATACTTCACACAGGCCCCAGGCCCTGGTGTCGCGTCCCAGACTCACTAGCATTGCTGCATCCTAGACGGGAGTGCTATAAAAAGCCAGTACTGCAGCACCTCCCAGTGGTTTTCCTGTGGAAAACCCTATCCTTGGCCAACGGTGGAGGATATAAGGTTGAGATAATAAGACTCCTTGGAACAGACCTTTGCTGTGGGAGCCCAGTGCCTTTGTCACTTCTCAGCTAATCCTAGCCCAAGGAACCAAGGACAGACGTGAAAGCAGTTGGGAAGAATTCCCAGAGGGAGAGAAGTGTTAAATCCTGAAACCTGTTCCCTTGCTTAGGTATCAAAAGGGCAGCGTGCCCACATCACCTACCGATCAGAGGCTTTGAGTTTGTGTTTTATTATTTTTGTTTTGTGCACTACTGAGTTTGAATCTAGCATCTTCATACTGAGTTCTGTATTTACACACATACACCCCCCCCCTTTTTTTTTTTTAAATTTGAGATAGAAATTTGCAAAGTCACTGGGTCAAATTTGTGATCCTCCTGCCTCAGCCTCCCAGAGTGCTCGAATTACAGGTGTTTGCCTCTGCAACTGGCTTGCTTTATTTTTTTTTTTTAATTTTTTTGAGACAGGGTCTCGCTCTGCAGCCCAGGCTGGCCTGAATTCACTATGGAGCCCAGGCTGGCCTTGGACTCATGGCAATCCTCCTGCCTTAGCCTCCCGAGTGCTGGAATTACAGGCGTGTGCCACCACGCCCAGCTTATGTGGTGCTGGGGAATCGAACTCGGGTACTTAGAACTTGA
>PVKB01007025.1:0-45696 GCA_004027205.1 Ctenodactylus gundi | reverse complement strand
TGTTAATCAGGAATTTTAAGTATTCTTGAATCATCTAAAAGGTCAAAACTAAAATGCAATTGCATTCTAAATAAACAAATTTAATATATTTTACAAAAAATTGAAATACATTTTAAAATTTTAATAACATTATTTTTCTGCTTTTTAACAGACTTCATTTAAAAATATTTAAATATAATTGTTAAGTTGAAAGCAACATACAGTTATGGTAAATAAATAAGAATATTAATATGAGCTTTAAGGCTGAATTATAGTATTATAATTATAATATAAATATGTTATAGTTTTTATTAAAAGCATAATAAATTGTTTAGAATAGTTCTTAAAAATACAAATGTCCATAATATTTTCAGAGAAAGAATATTAATGTATGTAAACTTGGTTCATTATGTCTTATGTACACACACATTTTAGAAAATATAAAAATATGCCATAAATTGTTTGTCAACCCTAAAGGCAACCATCAGGAACACCACACTAGTTCGTGAGGATCCCCAGAAGCACATATTGAGACATAAAAAGAAAGAAGGAAATGGATTTTCAACATTATTAGGAAATTAAATTTCATTAAGGAAGACCCTATTACTTACATGCTCAGAGGAAGGCTCTAACAAACTTATTAAATTATATTTTCTTCTTGAATATAGTAATTATGTATTGATGATTAACAAAGCATAGCTAATCTAACCCCAAAGATATGTTGTCTCCATTTCTGTGTGGTAAGAATCTGAGATTCAGCTGAAGAAATAGCACAGTGATTAGAATATTTGCCTAACAAGCCCAAGGCCTTGGGTTCTGTTCCTCAGCACGACATAAGCTAGGCACGGTGGTGCACACCTGTCATCTCAGACTTTGTGGGGCTGAGGAAGGAGAATTGCTGTAAATTCAAGGCCAGCCTGGGCTACATGGCAAGCTCAGAACCAACCTGGACTATAGACCAAGACACTGCCCCTCCTCACCCCACCCCCCAAAAAGAAATCTGAGCTTCACCCTGCTGGGTACATGAAGACTCGTGTCTCCCGTGATGGAGGAGGTAGTTGGATGGATCTCAGGGCTCATTGAGGGAAGAATTTCTAAAAATCATTTCCACTATGGCATAATGACAATAAGTAGACATATCAACATGCCTGTGTCAGCATATAGACATAGGTAAATATCCTACTCCCTTTCTTTTAGCTAGAATCTTTGTTATTTCAATGACACTTGATAATGAGGGACCATACGATGGAAGGGCTGTCAGGGTAAAAAATAGAGTTAAAACATAGCACTTTACCAATTTAATACGCATCTGACTAAGAAGATACCACTAGACCTTATCCCATAGTTTAAGATAAATGTAATCTTCATGAATCACTGCATAAACCCATCTCTAACCTTGATTAAAACAAGAGAAAAATTCCACATGAACTCTATTATAATACAGAACTAGTCTCTGAATTTTCAAAGGTTGATATTGAAATCGTTCTCTGTTTTTAAAAAGTAGACATCAAACAACTTTCCTGGGTGAAAGAATAAAGGACATGGGCTAGCCGATTCCCCCAGGGCACAGTAATTACATGATTCTCTCTTTAAACTATCTTTAGGATATTCCATGTGTAAGGCAAGCTGGTGGAGACGCAGCAATACCCACCTGGCCTTGACTGGGCAGAGGGTTCCATCCATCAAAAAACTGTGATAATGATAAAAAAAAAAAGGTAGGTTAGAGAGCTGATGTGAAGTGGGGCGGGTGTTTGTGGTGGGAAAGCTGGTCCCCACTTGGGACCCCTGGCAGAGGAAAACTTTGACATCGCAAATTGGGATGCAGTTAGTTTTCCTGTGATTCAGAGCTGATTAATCCTAGTCTTTTCTGTTTAATCTTATTTTTCATGACGTTTCTCTATTAAAGACGATACAAATGAATAATTTTCACTAAGATCATGGCATGTTTCGAAAATGAAGCCTTAACTCAAGAAATAAAGAAGGCAATGATGACATCTGCCATCCTTTAATTAATTGAAGTGCTCCAATAAGACCCAGAAGGATGAATATTCCATCTGAGCACAATTACATTATGCTGTCATGATGGGCTTCCTGTTTCTCCATATGTTTCAAAAATGTAGACAATGTGAGCATGTCACAAACCTAATCTGTGTTACGTTATAGAAACCAAATGGAAAGACAGGCTTTGGAGTTTGATTTGAGAAATATTCCACAGAGGGAATTTTGCTGTTTGCTGAAGTTAAGAAATGTCTCAGTGCTAGTCAAAGTGAAATAATGAGGTATAAACTAGGGAATCATTTTAATATTTTGTAATATAATTGTGCTTAATAAGCCTCATATTATCCCAAAATCTGTTGACTTTACATCCAAATTATTTTGGGCCAGTCTCAGTTTCGAATTTTCTGTCTTATTTCCTCCCTTGGGGAGACTGATGTTCCCAACATCATGTGACTGAATTTATCATTTTGAAAAATGAAGGTACCAGAAATTTGACAAAAGAGAATATGTGTTCTACATTCCAGCAAAGCTTTCTTACTTGTCCAAGTTGCAAAGGGGGAAGACGGAAGGGCTGATATAAATTTAGCAAACTGAGACACCTACCAACCAATCGTCTCTGTCTGTCACTTAAGTGGAAGGCCTTCTTGTTGACAGGAAAATTTGTAAAGAACGTTTAAATCAGACTCTAACAAATTCACCATCAGTTGCGCCATATGTATGAGTAACATTCAACACAGGTTGGTTTTTGCTGCTACTTTTACGGGCAAACAATGGCCAAATGCCAAGCATGTTCAACCCACACAGCTGTTTTCAATGATTCATTTCCCCTGATTTCCCAGCTGACCCATTCAGAAGGAGAATAGCAGTTTTCAAACACCAGTTGCTGGTTGTATTGCTGCAAGGAGACCTCCCTTTGATTGTGGGAACATTTTAACAGCTGAAGTAAGAGACTATTGTGCTCAGAGGCAAAGTTGCCTCCGTGACTAGGGTGCAAGCAGGCATGAGGTAGCCTGAGACGCACCAATGAAGGTTGATTTTCATGGTGAGGTGCTCCCAGAACTCTGAGTCATTACAGCCCTCTCCCTCTGGCTTTCTCCCACACCACTCCCTAACTTCGCCTGACATTCTGACCACTCTGTGTCCAGGGTACAGAAAGTCCTTTTACCTACTGCTAACAGCATTGGTCCTCTCTGTTTGTAATGCACTACTCTCTTCCTTGAGAAATGTCTACCATCTCCACTATGCAACTCAAATATTACAGTGCCTTGAAGCTTCTCCGGAGCTCTCCAACGTAGGTATCTGATCATATATTATGAGTAGGACAATGAGGCCCCCAATAGGTGAAAATTGACTTTTGGAAGTAAAAAAACAATTCTCTTCTTTGCATAAAGCACTAATATATGTACAATGCATAAATGCATACACAATTTATTCATAGTATTAGGATTTTATTTTGAGGGAGTAGTTAGAAGAAAAGGTCTAAAAAGTCTCCTTAAGATGATATTAGTGAATAAAAGACTCAGAAATCCTGAATAGCAAGATCGTTTGTCACTTCTATACCTACTATTTAGCTTGTTTTAAATCATTGATTTTGGATGATTTGATGTTCAAGATTATTACAGCAAGGTCTGTCTGATTTTTTAAAGGCTCTTCCCACTTAGTTATGATTGTAGTTTTGTTTAAGGTATCCATATGAGAACATAGGACGCTGCCTTGTGCCCCACTGTCCCCATGCAATCCCACCCTGAACTGGACATAATACTGAAATGTAGCAAAACCTCAGGAAACACATATGTGATCAGAGGCTGTGGTTAGATCATAAGACAACTCATGAAACAACATCTCATTAAATCATAGAATGCTGAAGACATCAGAAGCATTTGAAGCCTTTTTAACAGAGAATAATAGATGCAACACAAGAATTTTTAATTTAACCTGTTCAAATATTCAGTGGATACTTTGCCTGACCCGTTGGAATGGTGTTTCACACCATACTTTCGAAAAACATGGCATCTGCAAGGTGTACATCTGTATCTGTCAAGAGAAGCCTTCTCACTGTAACATCAATGACATTGGAAGTGCTGGATGTGAATTTACAGGTTTCCACAGTGAGATAGATTTCTCTGAGTAGTTTAATTATTTGAAAAATCAATATTAGAAAAATTCTTCTGAAAATTATTTGTACAGGCTATGGCTTGAATGTGTCTCCTTTAAAATTCATGTTGAAATTTGGCCACATCGTGATCATTAAGAAATGGTGCTTTTAGAGAGAAGATTCACTCATGAGGGCTCAATTGCCTATGAACATGAACATCTGTGAAGTCAAGAGCTAGTATGTGATGGAGCCTGGTCAGGAGGTGGATTACAGACATGTTGTAGATTAGGGGCATGTAGCAGATTACAGATTACAGTGTGTGGCACATTACCGAACATGTAACCTAGAAGAGACAGAACACTGAGGCTTGACCTGGGAGGGATAGATCAATGAGACAGGGCCTGGAAGAGCATATACTACTTCCCCCCTTCCACACTCACTGGACTTCCAGTCTGCCATGTCCTGAACATCTGCTTTCACCATTACCCAATGCCTATAAATAGAGACCTTCTGAAACTGTGAGCTAAAACAAATCTTTCCTCCTTTAAATTGTGCATGTTGACCATTCTGTCACGGTAACAAGAAAGCAACTAAGATAATTCCAGAGCCTGATTTCAAAGCCCTATCCCAATTAAAAATGTATTTCAAAATACATAAATAAAATGATCATTAACAATCCAAACAATGACTTTGATTACTGTTGAAGAGACTGAGTAAATGGATGGGACACTTCAGTTTGCAAAGCAAGATGAAACATTGGCTTGGGGAAATTCGTAACTTTTTAGTTACAGGTCTACAGAAGGAAAGATTATCCCCAAATAGGAAGCTGTCGTAGTTTGGATCTGACTCTAGTACCTATGGATGCTGTAGTGTTGGGAGGTGGGCCTGGCTGGAAAGGGTGGATGTTTAGGGGTTGACTTGAAGGGCTATGTGCTGGTTGCACCTTTTCTCCCAGACTTTTCTCTGTTCTGCCATGCTGTGAAAAATTCTGCCTCTGGAGCTGGCCAAGGACCCAGCTCCAGTACACCCATGTGATTCCACCATTTTCCAGCCACCCACCTGTGAACAGGCTATGACTTTCTGAAACTGTAAGCTAAAATAAATATTTCCTCCCTGAAGTCGTGCATGTTGGGTATTGAGTCACGGTAATCAGAAAGTAAGTAAGACAGAAGATGAAAAGTAGATTCCAAGGAAAATCTCGTGATATGTCAAAACAATTGCTTAACTGAACTTGTTAGAAGTCTTTGATCTAAATGTGCAATAGTGTGTATGTCTGGGATGGGCTTGACAGAAGAAGAGTAAGGAAGGACAGAGAGAAAAAGAATCATCTGTGTGCGAGAGATAAAGAAAAAAATTAAAACACAAAATCCTAGTTCTCTGCTTTTAAGAGTTCCCACTGCTTCACAGCCACTTTAATTGTTGACATGAGTTATTTGCAAAGGTATATGTGCTACAATGTGTGCAGTGATCCAAAAAAAAAAAAAAAAGCAAACATGAAAACTGTGACTTCATTCCCAAAATTTGAACAGACTCAAACCTTTCCCATCTTTAGGGTAAATTGCTTTTTCCAACGGGGGTTTTTCACTTAGCCCCCTTGAATTAGCCTTCAGGAATCAGATGAAAGAGTTGGGGTTCCTTAAACTTATGTGGAATTATTTTTATTAAACTACAGTATTAAAATAGAAGTAAAAGGCAATAGAAGTAGAATTCAACTCTTTAGCTAAGAATTTTATCCTAAATGCTATTTCAAAAAGATTTTTTTTACCCTTAAAACTCCTTCCCTTCCAAGAAGCTCTTTCCACAACAAAACCTTTTTACTGAGATTTACCAGTAATGCAAATTCACTTCCTCTCATCTGCTATTGTGTTATTGTGGGATTAACAGAGTCTGGAGGCAGGAATGATCTCTGAATTAAGATACAGGGACACTTCTTTCATTACTGTCCATCTGTAATCGGACAGACACCTAGTTTTTCTTACTCTCTGTTTCCACATCTAGCATATTGTCATTAATATATGTAAGTCTAAATGAGAAAACAGGCAGAATATTTTCGCTCCACAGCTTTCCCTTCTTGCCTACCTTTTCTTCTTAAGTTACGAAATAATCTGGCTACCGTTATTTCCTCTAATGCCTCCTCAAACGTCATGTTCTCTGGTAGCTAATTTCTATTGTAAGCATTTTTTTTTTTTCCTGGTTGGGCATCCTGCAAAATTTCCACAGACTATTAGAGAACAGAGATAAATAGGAACTACAGAGTGCAGGAAATGTCATGGTGTGGTTCCGTGTGTGTGTAGCTGACCACTGCCGCCTGTGGTTTAAATTAAGGAAAACTGCACAATCAGCCGCTGGAACACAGGCTTCTGAAGTCACTCTGCGTGAACAGATGTTTCTCAAGGATGCCAGCTGGAAAGGACAGTGGAAAGTTGTGAAAGACAGAAAAGAAACAGAGACACTAAGACTTGTAAGAAAAGAGAAAATTATTGATTCAACTTTTATTTTTAATTATTAGGTAATTTGTCAAGATGCAATCATTGTATGCTTTCCATTGTGTAATTCTTTCAATGGCATTATATGTAGGCATTTTAAGTCCTCTTTGCAGAGGAGAAAACTGAAATTCCAAGAAACTTTTTTAAGTCGAACCAGCTGGTAAGCCTCTGGGTCAGATTTCAGGCCCATGTGGTGCTCCCACGGATGTGCCTACTGTATGTGCTGATGAGCAGTGCCACATGAGCCAGGATGTACCTTTCTCATGAGATTAACCAAAGGAAGGAGGACGCTAACTCCCACAAGCAAATCACTGAAAAGAGTACAAGGAACTACGTGCAAAGATGGCTGTGCACACTACAATCTTGCCAGTGGTCATTTCTCTATCCTTCACTGGTCCCTCATCTCCCTCTTTCCTGTGACATGCTACCATCCTCTCCACCATCTTTTCACATGACTTTGAACCCATTGCCATAGGTGACTTCGATGTCATATCTCACAACTGTATGACCAGGGACACAGAACTCGGACCTTACCTTCTATCCAAAGTCACTACTTAGGAGCCAGGCCAGGCTCTCAAGTAGTAATCCCAACACTCTGAGAGGATGAGGCAGGAGGAGTCCAAGTTTGAATCCAGCCTGGGTAATTTAGGGAGATCCTGTCTCAACATCAAAAATAGAAAAAGAGGTAGGGGATATAGCTCAGTATGAAGGCCCTATGCACAATCATCAGTATTAAAATACACACACACACACACACACACACACACACACACACACACACAATAACCTACTCTGGAAAGATGAAAAGTAGATTCCAAGGAAAATCTCATGATATATCAAAACAATTGCTTAACTGAACTTGTTAGAAGTCTTTGATCTAAATGTGTAATAGTGTGTATGTCTGGGATGGGCTTGACAGAAGAAGAGTAAGGAAGGACAGAGAGAAAAAGAATTATCTGTGTGCGAGAGATAAAGAAAAAATTTAAAACACAAAATCCTAGTTCTTTGCTTTTTTATTATTGTTATCTTTGGTTGTGTATCTACTTCTCAACCAAGTAAGACAGCACATGGGAACAGCTATCATGACTGGCTGAGGATAGGTCACCTGGCTATAATTGTGACCAATAATCTGTTACATTGGAATCAGAACATTGGAGAAAGAGACAGTTAATCCAACCAAATATAAATGGATCATTGTCAGGGCCAACCAGTACAATAAATATCTTTTCTCCTGGGAGGGAAAAACACGATAGAATTCATTGGCTGCTACCTAGTTCTATAACACGAAACCTTAGTCCCTAGATAGAGACAAAGAATTAGAAAACTTCCAATATCCCATAGATTTTATTAATCAATAGTGCTAGGTAAATGCAAGGTTCTAATATGATTTTGGTTATTAATTTAAAATTTGCCTTCACAGGGCTTGGATGAGCTACAATGTTACAACTGTTCTTTCCTCCTACACTGTGACCAATTTTCCCAAGCACTGTCTTTAAGCAGATAATAAGCTTGTTAAGAAAATGAAAACAATGTTTTCTGAGTTTTTTGTGCTTCCAGAAAAAAATAGTAAGCGGCTGGGCGTAGTCCATTAGTAACAGGGTTTGTTTATAAAACACTTAACTTGAATCCTTGAAAAAATTTACGAATCAGTCATATTGGGAATTGTTTTGCAAATTTAGCAGTGCGTATACCAGGTCCTTGGTGAGTAAGCATTTCTGAGAGTAAGTGTTCAGAGTGATAATGTTCGTTTTTATTGAAAATATGCAAATAGATGATGACTTTTATCAGTTTTTGACCTAAGGTTTCAGATTATGCTAGATAGTTATTTTGCTCAACAGTGGTGTGGCCTTGAAAATATGCAATATTATAAATGTGAAGCTCTTCCAATTCACCTTTCATTGTAAGATTTCATTATTTCTCTTCTGATATCTTTTTGACACATTTCCGTGTATTAATTATTAATTATATTCATCTTGACAGTCAACATGGTTCATTATACATTTTGATAGAAAAGCACTTACGTCAATGTACAATTTTATTTTACTTTTAAAAATTACACTTGGAATGATCATTAAAAATCTTGTAAATTATCTGACTTAGAATTTTAATTGGATTTCATATTTTGCAGCATGAATAACAAGCACATCTTTATTTTGACTCCATTTCTAAGCGCCTATTATCCATAACATTGAAACATGTTTTGTTCTTCTTTCTTCTTTTTCCATGGGCTGGACATCCTTTTCCAAATGCTATGAATTTTGCCTGAGTCTGGAGGAGACCTAGGTGATGTGAGGACATTTATGGTATATCTATATTGTGTATGTGTGCATGCACACACGTGCGTGTATCTGTGTTTGTGTGTGTGTGATGTTCAAGTGACCAGAACATTATTTTAGATGACAACATTTTTTTATAAAAATGGAAGGCAGATCTCTCCTTTTGATTGCTGATTTCCTTGTTCCAATTTGGGTGAATCTCTTTGCCTCTGTCAGTTTTCAGAAAAAAAAAAAAAAACAACTTTGAAGATCTTTTCATGACTGTGGACTGTATTTCAAACTGCTAAAGGATGACCTTAGGGACCTATAGATTCTGCCCTCTGCCTACTTCAAGGGTCTCAACTTGAGCCACTTTCCCCAGTCCCAAGAGATTCCAGCTGCCTTGCTCTTACTCAGGTTCTGTGATGAATACACCATATTTTTCACTTGCCAGAACAAAATCCATTCCTAAGTCTATTCCCTCTGTCTAGGATGCCTTTCCTTCCACTCCTCCCATGGGGAGTTGGGTGGGGGGGAGAGGGGGTGCTTCCACTAGCTGTAAGTTTTCTGCCTAACTAGTATTAGTTCACAGTGACTTCTCAGACTTATGAGGCCATGCATTTTAGCCTTGAATTTCTAGAAGTCTAGCTCTGGTTTACAATTATTCCCTTAGAGAAGAACAGTTTCATCCCAAGGTTAGTAGGAAGCAAGAACGCAGAGCAGAAACTCTTAGCTTTCTTAAATACTTTTTGTTCCCTTTTCCAAACTCTAGTTCCCCAGAGAACCAAGTCAGAGAAAAGAGGACTAGAAAAAAAGATAAAATATTCCAAGATAGAGTGAGCTACCAAGGAGCCAACAAAATGCAACAGCTTTTCCAGTCTATTCCTGACAAAGTGATAAAGTGAAGAGGATGGTGTTCACAAAACCACAATGGGGAAGTTTTTGATGAAGCCCCCACATCCAAACAGTTATCCCTGCCTGCTACCTGCTCTTTGAAAGGGTGCCCCTGGGCTATCTCTTGGTCCCAATTTATGCTGAGTAACTTTAGGCAGTACCCATCTTTGTCTTTATTTTAGTAAATTTGCGAAGGTGAAGAGCATTAGTACATGTGTATATATATTCTGATAACTCTAAATATATTTCAACTTTATAATTTTCATGTACTTTTTTATACCACAGGTGGTATTAATTTTCAAGCTATTTTTGAAACCCGATTGGGCTTATGAATAGATAAGAAGGGAAGAGGCCTTTGCTCACTTGAGATCTGAAATCAGTGCACTTGCAGGGATGAATTACAGGTGTACAGATTGTGTTACAGGAGCGTGGTTGATTAAAACCATACCTGGAAGAAGGTAGAAGAAGGGGTGTAACACTGAAGCTGGATCCAGAAGGGGTGAATCCCTGGGACTGGCCCTGGAATATATATATATATATATATATATATATATATATATATATATATATATATATATATATATATATGTGTGTGTGTGTGTGTGTGTGTGTGTGTGTGTGTGTGTGTGTGTATACACACACATATATATATGTGCCTTCCTCTGGGACTTGACAAGATTTGGCTTCCTGTTTGCAATGCCATGAGGAGCTGCCTCCCTCCACCTCTGCCTGTGCCATGTACTTTCATTGTTGGTGGCCACCTCTAAGTTGACTGTGACTCTCTTAAACTGTGAGCTAAAATGAAACTTTCCTCTCTTAACTTGTGGATGTTGGGTATTGAGTCACAACAACAAAAACAAAGTAACTAAGACACTGCTTATTTAATTACAAATGCCCAATGAACACCATCTTTACCAAATTAATGAATGGCAAAATAAAATAGCAGAAGGCAAAAAATGAAAACAAAATTATACTTTTACATTGCCTTGCTAGTTCTGGACCCCAACATTATATATTCATGAAATGTGTCCCCTGGGTATTTTCTCCTCCTGTCTTGCACCAGGTGTGAATTTCTTTAAATCCTTGCTGAGCCTTGGGTCACTTAAATAATAATATTGAGATGTGTTCATACTCATTGGTGACTTACTGCAATGATTAGAGGTACATGTTATGTCCCTCACAGTCTTGGGTACACAGCAGGTGCTCAATAAGTGATGGCGACTGTATTGTGTATTATGTGAAACTTACTATGGAAGCTTTTGAAAGGAAGAATGCTTATCTTGACATTAATTAGTAAGAATACACAATTCTAACAATTAGTGACAATATATCAACACATCAAGCCTATTTAGTCCAATTATTTTCTTGAGTATTTAATTTTATAAACAAATAACAATGACAATCTAATTAATGGGAGCACTTGACTGGTCTTTGACAATGCTAAAAGTTGTTACAAATTCTCCACATCTGTGAAACAATCTTCATATCAACTGATCATAACCATGCAAAATTTACTACATGTGAGGATGGATACAGGATATATACAAAAATATCTTCCTAACTTTTAAGTTTTTAGCATGTATATCAATGATTCTTATTTTAAAATAGATTTTTTATCACATCCAATTTTTTTTTCATAAAATGAAGAATTTTATAGATACAGTCACATACACACCCACTGCCTGTGTGAAGACATCAAGGAACACAAAAGAGAAGGTAGGGCACAGGGCTGGTGTATTACATTTTCGACCTGGCTTCACAGGCAGTTGTTTTGCAAATGGATTTCAAACAATTTCATGTATCCAAACTCCATTTAGTTTCCTATATTAGTATTGATTTCACCTACACTTACCAAATTTATATTCTGCCTCTTTAATGGCAAACGTTTCTACTGCCTCTCCCTCCCCTGGGCTGGAGTGCACACATACCTTCAGACCACAAATCTGCTCAAGGCTATCCTTTGAAATAACATGTCCCAGAAACCAAATACAAAGAAGCAGAAATCAAGTTCACTTTTTCCTACCTCTGTTCCGCATTAGACTTCTTCTTTAAAATTTTGTTTTGCTCTAGTTCTTTTTTTGCCTTGTCATCTGCATTTATTATATGAACAAATGATGACCACATTTCACTATTTAGCTCTCAGAAAATTGACCAATTATCTTGTTTTTGACATGGCACTTTAAATCATGAAAATTAAAATGGTAACGAAGAATTTTTTGAAAGTTTAATAAACAGGCATAAAAGTGGTACGAAATTCAGTGCAGAACTGTCTATAACTTAATGAGGAAGGGCTGAAGTGTAATAAATGTGAACATTTGGGAAAACATGTGAATCAAGTCATTAGTAATTCCTTGTACTATTAGTTCAATTTTGTGTGAATCTGAAGTATTTCAAAAATAAGAAAAATGTTTTAAGTTGTCCTGGGTGTGCTTTTAAAAGATGGTGACTCGTGCTTATGTAAGACAGTGACTGTGTGCTACAATTATTTGAGAATTAGAAGATGAACCTTATAGTGATAGAGAAATTCATAAAGCCTTTAGCAGGAACCACAAACCACCCATACCAATGCTCAGCCATATTTAGGAGGCATTCATTTCTGCTTTGTAAATAATAGTGGAGATCTAAATAATTACAAATTCACAAAACATCTCCCAAGTCTCCACTAGCAAAACAAAATACACTTAAGATGTAATACAAAATTAAAGATGAAGGGATTTAAATAAATTTTACTTTGACCATGACAAGCCATTCTGAAATATGTTGTTTTGCCATTACCAGAACATTTTACAGGAAAGCGACTCAATCTGCAAGCCATACAATAGAGCAATCCCAACCATGCCATGGTCCACGTGGGGTTTTCTCCCTAGGTACTTGCCATTCAAATCACGCCAATTGTCTCTAGAAAGCCCATCAGGCACCTGTAACCCAGACTGCCATCAGGGCTCAGAATAGCACTTGGAGAGCAGAAGCCGTCTGCTCCGCAGAGGGAGAGCCAGACCGTTAACGCACAGGGAAATGAACCTGCCCTCCGCAGCATTCCATAACCCTTATTCTTCTCAGTATTGTCACATTTTGTGGCTTCCCTCCTGAGACAGTTCCAATTATTTTCACAGTTTATCTAGGTTTCTGAAAAACTCTGTTGAAAATTTGCCTTCTTACCCCATATTCCCCAGTGACGTGTTCATTGAGAAATACATTTTATCTTTACATGTTTATTTCTGAAGCAAAACTGCTCACGAGATATTCCCTTCCCCCATGATTCTGTGAAGGAGAGACGCAAGCTAGAAAGCCATAAAACAGAATAGGACGAATAGAGTGCCAAGATAATCACGTGCTTTGGTCATGATGCCCTGACCTGTTTTTAAAAGCCCAGAAAAGATTTCTGTTTCTCCCCATATTCAATAATTCCGTGGGAATTTTCTCAGGGCAGTAGTAACAGAAAGTATGAACTACCTCTTTTTCTACTTGAGAATTTCAAATTTTTAACTTTCAAAAAATAAGGACCCTAATTGCTTTTAGTTTTAGTTTTCAAGCCATCATCCCCTTTAGTAGTTCCAATAATGGCAGCCGCTGGTGTACCTTGCGCTTGATTTCTGAAGGCAAGATCAAAGTAATTCTCAAAATTCCTTAATATTTGAAATGTTTAAAAAATATAAAAGACAAGATTTGACCTTTCTATCTAGACAAATAATTACCTGATTATACAGAATCTTTATCTATTTTTGAATAAAGAATGTGAAAATCGTTAGGAACAAAATTTGGACATCATGAAGACAAAACAATGTAATTCATTCCCCTAAATACATTTACCTGAAAAAATCATATAAATGGTAATGAATTTCAAATTATCCATAAAAAATGGGCCCAGCCAGGGCCGAGACAGTGCCATCCCGAGAGAATCTGAATCTTGCTTTTACACTCATCTTGCTTGCCGAGTTGTCTCTTGCCACAGAGTCATTGCTCATCCTGCTTTCAGTTGCACACGGCAGTGCTTAATGAGAATGCACAATTTCTTAATTTATTTTCTTGCATCTATAGTTATGTCTTCTCAGTAACCCAAACGATTGACTCAATCTAAGTTTCATTTATAAACATAGCAATTTTTAATGTACACATTCATGGGCAAATATTCTGTGGCATGAAGGATACTGAAAAGGAGAAACCAACTGCACTATAGTCAATAATTGAGATGTGCGCAGGTGTGAACTCTGTTTCAGCCGAGTTATTGATCTGGCAGAAGAATTTATGTAAAGAGAAGCAGTGTAACATGTGGTTACGAAGAGAGGTCCTACAGTCACATTGCCTGGGTTTAGTCCGGCTCTGCCACTCACTGTGTGCCTCAAGTAAGTGACCCTCTCTGGATCTCAGTTTCCTCAACTGCAAAATGGGTGACGGTGGTGACGCTGTACCTACGTCATAGGTACTGGTTGACCGCTTGGATGAGAAGGTACAGACAGAGTCACATGAGCACCTGTATCCGTGAGCATTCATTCTTATCAATGCTAGGAAAGTTCATAAGATGACAATGACTAATTCTACCTGGAGACTTTTTAAAAAGCTGATGATGGAGTTATATAAGTCACCTGTTAAGGAATTCTGTTACAGAAGCCAAAAGGGACCAGGACTTGTGACTCTGGACACTTCAAAAGTGGCCAGTATCATTCTGTGTCAGAATCACTGTTCTGGAAAAAGCCCAGGGAAGCAGCCCCTCTGACTTGGACTGAAATAGTTAACCTGGAAAAGCAGCCTGGGAAAGCAATTCCTCCCCATCCCTGAGTCTGTAACAGTTAAATTGTGAAGCTGTGTAGCTAGTTGGGTATCTGAAGAGGGGAACAGAGTCTGCTCCCCGGACAGGCTATGAGACAGGGCCATTGATGTGCTCTGAGACTTGCTTTGTGCAAAAGAGAAACTATTTCAGCAAATGCTACACAGACATTTCTCTGTGGGCCTGTGTTTACTGCTTCTTGGCTTGCAAGCCTTTCCTTCCCTCCATTCCCAAAAATCAAGGGTTTACAAGTAGCCTGCCCCTGAGCTCCAGGTCCCCTTGTTGAAATGATCCAGGCTGAGGCGCACTAAATAAATCTTCCCCTCACCTCTAACCTTGTTGTGAAAGATCCCCAGGGACGCAGCCCCTCTGACTGGGCCTGAAACCCTGCAACAGCCACCCTGGGGAAACAGCCTGGGAGAGCAGCTCCCCCTTGACTGAGTCTGTAGCAGTTAAACTGTAAAGCTCTGCAACTAGCTGTGTAGCTCAAGGATCAGAACAGAACAGTCCACTCCTGGGGCTGGCAGTGAGATACAAATAGGGCGGAGGAAAAGGTGTGTGCGCTCTGAATCTTGCTTTGTGTAAGAAGCTGTCTCAGAAAACTTGCTAAGCAGACATTTGTCTGTGTTCCTGTGTTCCCTGCTTGCTGGCTTGCAAGTCTCTCTGAGAAACGGGTTTAAAAGTAGCATGCCCTTGAGCTGGAGGCCCTGGCCATTTTGGAGTTAGGGTTAGGGTTAGGGTTAGGTGCAGTAGCCATGTGTGGAGTACTCAGAAGCCATACGTGGCTAGTAGCTGTGACGGTGAAGCTTGCCCGCCCCGACATACTAAAGTAACTTCATTTTGTGTCATTTCTTTCCAGAGGGCTATGCTGTGTGGATTACAGTGTGCTGCGCGAGTTTGATAAAAGTTGCTGTGACCGCCTTAGTTAGAACTTAGTTCTGTAATGATCAAAGTTCTTGAGCCTAATGATAACTTGTAGTCAGGAAATTTTTAGGATTCTAACTGTTCAATCTCACTTCTGTAAGTTTCACTGTTGCAACCTTAGATTGTTAAGTAACCAGATAATCACCCCCGACCCATTTCTCAAATTACTTATCAGGGCCAGAGAATGAGGACTGGCACGTAGCCCACTCCCACGTGGGATCTTAGGATTTATACTATGATTGGTTATTTTCAAAGAACCCCAATTTATGTGATAGAGCCCTGCCAGATATAACAGACAACCAATAGATTTTAAGTGGCTAAATTTGTTACTATGGATGCTATACAATTGTGACTGGTTTTTATTTAATGATGCTGCACCTACATCCTTTCTCATGTAACCTGTCCTTCCAAAATCCTATGTCAATCCTTTGTGGTCCTAACTCAGGGCTGTTCTCTGGTTTCTCGATCTGGAGAACAGGTTCAGTCCGGCCATCAATAACAATCCTCATGTTACATTAGTTGGTGCATGGTGGGTTTTTAATATCGGCCTACAACAGTGGCTACTGTCATCTAAAACGTAAGTGCAAACTCTTCCATAAGGCTTTGAGTTTATTTACTCAAATCAATTGCAAATACTACCAAGCAGAACTGGTGGAATTTTTACATTGGTACTGGTATCGTCCTCTTGTTAAATTGTGACCATTACTGACTCTGTACTGAATGTCCTATATCAAACAAAAGTTTACTGTGATTACTCACACTTCTCCCAGCTGCATTAGATGACTAGGAACTGATCATTTTACGTATCTCCAGCATTGTTTTCCCACATGCATGGATTTTCTCCCTGCTTATTTGTTCTCAACATTCAGCAACATACGTGAGATTCCTTTGCTGCAGCTCTCTGGAGCTATTGCTTTGCACAGCTTCCTCCTTCCCAGAGTTCTGCCCGCACAAATCCCAGCTACTCCAGCTCTCTTGAACTCTGATCTATCTCTCTTTCCTTAGCTTGCAACTGCTGTGATATACTTGGGTTTCCCTCCCTGTGGTGCGATCTGGAATGTGACTGGGATGATTCTAAGGTTTCCTTCATTTGTTTCCTTATCTCAAAGATCATGTCCTGCTTTTTTGCAGTTGCCAAGTATTTAAAGGTTTTTCCATGTGATCGTTCCAGTTTTTGTCTTTTTTTAGTTTTTATGGCAGGCAAACAGAAACAGTTCCACTTACTGCATTATGACCCATAGCAAAATTTGTTTCCTTCAATAAAATGTTTGAAGATTATAATAAAATGTGTTTTTTATCACGCTAAGATTTTTTGGCATGTTGACATAATTGCTTATGCTTTCTCAGATTTCATTTTTGTTATTATATTAAGTAAAATATTTCTAAATAAAAATACAATGTTTTGTGATAATTTTGATTTGGGGGGACAAACGTGCTTTCATCCTAATGGTTTTCTAAGTATGATTCTTATTGAGTTATTGAGTTGCTAATATACTACTTTGTGACAAAAATCAATGAGTCTTAAAATAAATTCATTGAAATATTAACATTTCTTTCTTGCTTTTCCACTTACCAGTTGTCAAAGGATAAACAGTGTTAGTCGTCCCTTGTGCATCCTACACTTGATTTATTCAAGGTAATAAAAATACAGAATCCTGTTTTTACCCTTTTCAATAGAGTCCGTAAGATTTCTTTCTTAATTTGATTATGGTACAGCAGGCAAAAGTATCAAAATGTTTCTATTAATAAGAAATGATTTTTTGGTAATTTTTATCCTAAGATATTCCAATTCTGCTTAAACGGGATGAATTGAATTTGTAAATCTAAAAGCCAATGATAAATTTTTAAAATAATTATGACACTTTTAAGATCAAGAAACCATGATAATTTTGTGAATTATTTTTTTCCATCTGCATTTCAGTATCCTGATCAAAATCATAGTCCTTCTTCCTCATTAGAATATTTTAAAAACCAAGCCAGGGAAGGGAGTACTCACACCTTGTTTTATCCTGTGCTACCTTGTTCTGGATACTCTTTCATGTGTAAACATCATGCAACTTTAAAGGTTAAAAAAGTAAAAGAAAAAAGAAAGACAATATTGGGGTGAAAGATAGGAAGGAATGAACTGAAAATACACCTGCTTAGTGGCCTTTCACACAGACCAGAAATCTGCGATTCAGGATCCCACAAACTGTAGTTGAAGATTTTTCAGTTCTTCAAGATAAAAACAGCTCTGATGGTCAGAGAGTTATAGCTGACTTTGGATCTGAGATATAATAAGAACTTCTCTCTCCTGAGGGTATTCTATCATGAAGAAGACACTGTATTCATTATCTCTATCAACAGATATCACAAATCTACTTTGGTGGCCTTAAGTAAGCAAAGCTGGTTGGTGACCGTTATGTGTTTTAGTCAATAGTCTGTTGAGGTTGGACATCAGTTCGCTTACTTGATTTTGTAGAGCACTTGCCTGGCAAAAGTCCCTGAGAAAAATCTAATCTGGAAGTGAAAATATCATGAAAAGACAGCGCCTTGGTAAAATTAGTCATTATCCACTCAGCAAGACCAGGAGGTTCATACACACACACACACACACACACACACACACACACACAAAGAACATGAACTATTGATATGTAAAAACTTCAAAAAGAGCCCCCTTTCCTGTAGTAGTACACTTGGAATCAGCCTCAAATACTCACCGTGGTACCTGAAGAATATACGGTACTTTTGCAAAAATGTGTCATGGTTTGACAAAGAGAGATTGCTAGATTTAGAGAAAATAGTTGTCAAACTACCTATTTAGGATAAATAAAGTGAAGATTTGTATGCATCATGCTTTCATAAACACAGTGCATAGGATGCTCATCAAAGAGGCTCATCTCTGTTGTTAAAGTAATCAGAGCACCAGAGGGTAAGTAAAGTAATAAAAGGGTGGCCCCCTTTCCTAACCTGTAGGGCGCTGTTTTATCATGATATAGATAATGAATTTGAAGGTAGTATTTGGTATGATTAGCTAGTATTTATACATCTAGTATTAAGATGAACAAGCAGGACATCATAAAGAGCAGAATAGTCATTTCAATATATCCGTACAATGATATAGCCACACACTGCAATATGGACAAATCATAGAACCCTAATGTTGGCTTAAAGAAAAATCTAGATATGAAATAGTTGTGGTTCTTAAATTTCACTTAAAACCAAGTGAAACTCAGCATCTGTCTTCAAAGTTAGATCATGTCTTACCGGGAAACATCTTCTCGGGGAAAAATTGCTCCCAATTGAGAATCACTGATATGGATCATAAAATGGGGTCACTTGGTGAGAAGTATGCACCATACCTAATCATTCTGCTCCCAGAGTAGGAGGGGGCTGATTCTACGGAATCGTACTTGTCTATAATTGTGAGCACTGCCAATAGCCTGGCTCACACCTGCTAAAACTTTCGCCAAGTAAGAGAGATTTGCAATCTCAGTGATCCCTTGTGATTAATAAAGGAAAGTCTAAAATTCCAAAAAAAAAGTTAAACTGGGGCTAACTTTGGAAATTTTGATGAATAAAAAGTCAAATATAATTTCTGGAGGCTCGGGTCATATTCTAGTTATAGCTCTGGATGGTTGTAACATGAGCATTTGCTTTGGGAAATTCACTCTGTAGCTTTTACTGAACTACACATTGAAAATTTGTACACTTTACATTTAAGTGTTTACGAAAAAATAGAAAATCTTATTGAATATTAAAAATCGGCCTAATACCCTTTCAATATATTTAAACCGAGACATGGTTTTAAATAAAAATTAATGGGACTAGTTATCCTACAGACAATAGTAAGCAATGCTAATTATTGTGCTAGAATTTTGGCAATGTTCTACAAATAAATTTCGCTCTTAAAAATAGACTATAACAGGGTCTTAGTTACTTTTTCATTGCTGTGACTTAATACCCAACATCCACAAATTTAGAGGAGAATAGGTTTATTTTCTCTCACAGTTTCAGAAGGTCACGGTCCATTTACTGTTGGCCCGCAACAGTGGAACTGCATGGCAAAGGCAGAGGTGACATTACAAACAGGAAGCCAAGTCAAGGCAATTTGAGTCTAGTCTGCCAAGGAAGGCAGGAAGCTGCTTGTATAACCTTCCAGGTCTCATTCCAGTGACCTCCCAGATCCAGATGTGGAAGTTATGGTAAGCCCCCACTACATGTGTGTAATCCAACTTACATGACTGTAGTCCAATTTACATGCCTATAATCCACCCCACCAGACAAGGCCCCAATCACCCAATCTCCCAACAATGTGTGGTTCCATAGACAATCTATAATATTTAAATGCATGAGACTTTTGGGAGACATTCCAGATCCAAACCACAGTAAAAAGTAAAGGCAACTACAAATACTTTCTGGGTCTTAATTGAATAATTTAGATGAATTATATACTTTCTATGTTTAATACTGTAGTGAGAAACCACATGCATTTCTCAGACTAAGACAAGCTAAGATGTATGATTAGTATCCTTCATGGATGACACAATTATAGTTTTAGATTTCTACTATGTTACCTCGAACAGTGCCTGGGATGTCAAAGGTACTATGTAGATATTTACTGATGACTGACTGAGAGAAACAATAAATGAGAACTTGAGTATTCTGAGAAGATGATGTTCTTAGTAAGTTTGTGACCAACATGCTTACATCATGTCTAATAAAGTCATAAATCAATGTTATCCCACTAGGACTTTTTGTGAGTCCGGTTGTCTTAGGAACAGAGTGTGGTAGAAAATAACATAGACAAAATCAACGGCTGTGGGGTAGTGTCATGTTTTGGAACAACAGACGTTGAAGACATGATATTTCTCAGAATTTTGGGGAGTCAGAGATCTCTACAGGGACTAAATTGTCTCATCTCCCAGAGGAAGAGGGGAACTGACTGTCCAGCCCTCCTAAAAGTCCTTTCCCTTATTTATTAGGAGAAAAGAAAAACTAGGGTGGAGAATCGTCCATAAACATTTCTAAACGCAGACAGGAATACACAATGGCTGAGTAGAATAACATAACCTACAGGTGGGGATGACAACAAAATCACAACGCTGGGCACATTCTTATCGATCATTTGATTATCACAAGGCAGGAAATCGCAGGGCAGAAAATCCCAAGGCAGGGCATATTTTATTGATCATCTGACTACAGGCAGGTGGAAATGGATGGGGGCATATAGCAGAAAGTTAGCAGACACCTCATTCACATTCTTATGAGGTCATCCCTGAGGCTGCAGAGGTGCTTGGTTAGTTTAGGAAGAGAATTAACACTTCCAGTCCCCCGGGATAGTGTGGGCATGTGTAGGACAGAATGAATAAGTATATGCCTTCAGCTGTAGAGTTAGACCCTAGGGCATGAATGTTGTAGCGTGGTTTAACACATGGGATTCACAGGCAGGGTGATCAGGAGTTTCTTGTCCAGACAGACTGGCATGCTGGGACCCGATCGCCCAAAGAGTCAGCCCTGAACAACTTGGGTCAGGGGTTTTACACTCACAGTATAGAGAAGCAAGAAGGGGGAATTTTCACAGAACAGAAGGGGGGTTTTGACAGGAAAAAAAAGAGAAATGGGGCAGACATTGTTTCTACATCAGGAAGTTTATGTGTCAATCTAACGTCAGTCTATCGACCACAGAGACTTCTGTATACACAGAAACTTGGAAACTATCAGCCATGGCGACCTCTGGATACACAAAACATATTGTGGTTGTTCCTGGCACAGGTGCAGGGTTAGGGTCAAAAGTTGGTTTTCTCATGAGAGGGGAGGGGTAAGCAGAACTAACTCCATTTTGATTTTGTCTCTCATGAACACTGATAATGGTCAAAATCATACTGTGATTTAGTTAAGATTCAGTGATCCTGAACCTCAGAGTATGACCGCAACATGCCTTCACCCGGCCCAGAGCTAAATCTCCTAGGGCATTAGCCAATACCACAGAGAAACCAACGAAGCTATCAGGATTTTTAATGTTATCAGCAAAATTTCTCCCCAGTCATTAATGATCAGAATCTGTCTTAGTACATGGAAGATAGCACAACATTAAAGAGATTTACCTGGGTGGTACTGTGTACTAATTAATACAGAAAAGTGTGATTTAATGTTTCATTCATAAGAAATAGATTCCCTTTTGTCTGGGTTATTGTCTGAAGGTGTGGACACCTCTGGTGACCCAGCTGCTGCTTAATCATAAAGTATCCGCTTGAGTATCTCTTCAGATTTCTGGGCTTTTTAGGAAGCCTGTCTCTGTTCTGGTTGACTGTGCACAATCTTCTCTGTGAGACTTAATAACTATTAAAAATAACATGTATCCATATCCATAGAGTTCCTCCTGGAATGATTTGTTTTATGCAGAGCAAAGAAATGAACCACATACACACATGCAAAGGATTTTAAAAATGTAAAGCAAGCAGTACAAGCCCAAATGGCCCATCTTCCACTGAGCAGTGCTGAATATGCAATTATATTTTGAACAATAGGTATTCATAAATCAAGCACAATACGCATGAGAAAACAGTACTCTAATTAAATAAGTGAGGAATCAGTGTTTCTTGTTGCAGGGATTGTTGGTGGGATTAAAGGATTGTTCTCAAGCTCAGATCACATAATAAGAAGTGTGGCTGGCTGGCTTAGATTTCTGCAACCCCCACCCAGCACCAAGGTCCAAGCTCTGAGACGAACCCACCAATTGGTAGGAAATGAGAGGATTCAAATAGGTCTTTCCCATCAACCACCTGCCTGCCCCGATCTCCTCACCAGGGTTCTGTGTGGCACTGTACATCAGCACTATTCCAAGGAGCTGAGTAAGAATATATAGGGCCAGTAATCTCACCCATATGCTAGTGCTGAGCTATGTCCCTTGGGCTGCAGCAGAGGAATAATGGATCCTAATCCTCTTAAAAGTGTTCTACAAATCCCTAGAGGCCTACCATATCTTGTACTCAATGGAACCCGAAGAGTCCATTCTTATCAATCTCTGGCCCAGTGTCATGATTTCATTTGCCCAATGCCCAAAGTGAAAATTGGTATTCCCAGGTAACGTGTACCCAAGACCATCTTTAATTATCTCTTGCATGAGAATCTTCTTATCCACTCTTGGACACTAAAATGCAAAGATTCTGCCTATTTCTGGGTCCCAACAGCCTTAATAGGCACATTCTTTTTGAGGGGCCTGCTGTTTCTGGTCTGGATAGGTAAAGTATGAAATGGAGTCCCATGATGTAAGCATTTAATATAATAATTCAATTATGACATGTCAGCAAAGAAAAGGAAATTGAGAAAAAAAACTGCTTATATTTACTTGTTACTCAGCTAAGTATGAGACCTTAGTAAGCATTCTTCCTGCAATGTGAAAGCCTTGATGTTCTAAGCACGATTTTAAATTCAAAAACAGTATTGAAACTTATCTTTAATATGGCTTAAAATACAATCCAATGTTCACCTCAACTAAGGAAAGTTTAATTTCTTCTAATGCTGGGGGTAATGAGGGTGGAAATTTGCTCAATTGGACTTCTATTTTAGTGGAAGGTATGGGAAATTTGAGGCTTTTTTTTTTTCTGAGACATGGTCTTGCTCTGTAATCCAGATGGTTCTGAGCTCACTATGTAGCCCAGGTTGTCCACAAACTCATTGCAATCCTCCTGCCTTAGCCTCCCAAGTTCCGGTATTATCTATATGTGCCACCATGTCCAACTTATATGGTGCTAGGGAATCAAATTCATGGTCTTGCACTTACGAAACAAGTGCTCTATCTGCTGAGCTATGCCCAGTTTGGGGTCTTTGCTATGATTCTTTTGACTACACATGATTTTTGCATTATATTACTGAATCTATCTCCATGCAAAATAGGCTTGTCTTACCCAGTCCCCCTAAAGGTCCCTAGGAACGTCTTGCTCCTGCCTCTGCAGAGCACAGCGAGAGGAGGAATGCTTTCCCAATCATCTTTGCTGCCAGTAGTTAGAGTGACACAAGACCTGCCCAGAAGGCTGTTTCATTGTAAAACATCAGGGGATGTGTTCTTCCAAACATTGTTGTGGTTTTGTCCAGTGGTTTGCATCTAGGATGGTCTAGAGTCTGGTGAACTGGGAGAACTAGGACAACAGGAGACTACAGAGCACTGGGAAACCGGGTGGAAAGCCATTGAGTAACAGAAATCAGCTGGCCGTGTGCTAGGCTCTACCACAACACCTTTGCTTAGCTTAAATTATTCTGGACACAAATAAGTAACCAGTTCTGGAAAATTAGAGTTGGGTTAAGTTTAGGTCAAAACAATAAATTTAATAGTTGTATGCTTGCTATACTTGAGACACTTTTCTAGCTTTCAAGAATTTATAAACAGGTGGCCCCTTTCCAATTTGTCATTTTGGAAATGTGCACTAATGTCCAACATGCTCCAAATTTAGCATATTATAGATAAGATCTTGATACGTAATTGAAGGTACAGATTTTTCCTTATCTAGGAGAATTATTTTATGTGTCTACATAGAGATACTTTTTCATGACTTATCAGTTCAGTATCAAGTGCTTCCTCTTATCATCATATATTTTAAGAAAGTCTTACAGGAGATAAAATACTTTAAGTGTTTTGGAAGATATTAAATGACAGATCTCTTGCTCTGGTTTATTTAAATGTACAGCTTTGGTGCACATTAAGCAAGCCTTGCAAATAAAAAAAACCACTTTGGGTTTGAATAATGGCCAAAAAATATGAACATTATTCAAAGAACACGTATTATGGGTTCTAGCATACTATGCTGCTTCTTGTGTTTTATAAAAACTTTAAAAAAAAACTTTTTAAGACATTGAAACTTAAGACTCCCAACTGAGAACATTTTATTGTAAGCACAGTGTCATCAAGTGGCTACCTCAAAGAGACATTTCCCCGGGTCTAATCAGGTTAATGACAGGAGGAGCCTCACTGCTCATTAAGCACAAACATAAGTCACTTCCAGCTTTCTACCACAGGGTACCTGAACACTCCCTCGAAAAATCTATTTTTACAAGTGCCAGAAAGATGCTTGATTCTCAGGTATTAGGTTTGCTGCTGAGCGCACATTGGCTATATCCAGACATGTGCAGAGGGGTTGTCCCGGGCTGAGGGGAGCCTGGGCTGAGCCCCCTGTAGGTCAAAATAGACCACATCCTTGGCTTTGAGACCTGCGCACAGGGTAGGGAAGGCTTGCACTACATCAGCAGCTCCTGCTCACCAACTGCTAAGGAAGGTCAGGTCGCTTCGGGCAGTGGAGCCCAGAATAGATGGATGCTGTTCCCCTGAGAGCTGTGGTCCCTGAGGAGGCTATTCTGGGATGCAATGCATAGTTTACAGCATCTAGGCAATGGAGGCTCAAGTGGTGGTGGATTTTGTCTGAGTGCTGAAGCAGGAACCGTGTCCTGTTCCTGTAAGTATCCTTAACCTCTCACCCAGAGCCCGGGTCGTAACAGGATCTCAGCGGTTGCTTTTTGAGTGAATGAATAAGTAGAACTTAGTTAATCCCAAAATAAAGGGTGTCTTCTAAGTGTTCAATATTTTTCTTTGAAGAATGATTAATATACTCTTTCACAGAGACTGCTTCCTTTGCCCAGCTATCAGCAAAACCAGGCCTATTATTAGCATGTCATGAGTATTCTTTTACCTGGCACAGAGTTGATTCAATGTGGACCTTTAAGTCACCTCAAGTAATAACCACAGGAAATTGCATCCTTGCTAATTCACATATCAATAAGGGGACTCCGGACTGTGGCTGTATACTGTTTGTATACACCCTACTTTTCCAGATAGGTTTTAGAATTTTAGAACATATAATATGTATTAGATATCTGATAAACCAGTAGTACTGGTCCTTTGTCTTACCCTTTTGAATGCTGCAAAATTACTTTAATGGGGAAATTAATTTTTGATAGTTATTGAGGTTAAGGGTATAAAATTTACTTTGCATTCTTAAAGTAATTCTGTAAAGATAGCGTGTGACAGTAAACATGGGAGACTTAGAAAGAGAAATACATGAGTGCAATTGCATTCCCAATTTTGAGAGGATATGAGGCATATAAATCGTAGGTTGTAACTTAGTTTTCAAGTGACTGTTGCCCTATTGCATTTTTCCAAAAATGTTCCATTTTACTCCTTAATTCAGATCTTGTTATTGGTCCTCCTGACGCCAGAAGTTTTCTGTGACCCTTGACAGTGACCATTTTATACTTTACCTACCACATGGCCTCTTCTGTCTTTGGAAGACTCAGCACAGCCACAGACAACTGCAAGTGCCTGATGGTATTATTGTTTTCTAATAAAATTCTGTGCATGGACACTTATTTGCTTGAGTTTCATACAGTCTGTGTGAAATATTTTAAAATATTACAAATATTAAATACATAAAAATAGTCTACTTCTTTGGATTTTATTTTCTCAACCATTTAAAACTATAAAGCCATAATTAGCTCATCGACCTCAGAGTAGCAGGTAACAGGCCAAAGTGGAACTGTGAGGTATAGCTGGATGAGCCCTACCCTAAACTTCTCCCATATCACAATCAGCAGCTCTTATTTCTTGCTGTAGCTTTGTGGCTGACCACGTGCATTCAGATCTGTGTACACTGAAAGCTTTACTCCCAGAGCGCTAGTTCTTAGCTTACTGTGTACATCTAGGACCATCAGTCACACATCTAGGATTCTTATCTCCCCTATTCACTTCTAGAATAGGGTAAAAATCGTATTTTAGTACTAGAAGTTAGGAACCTTAAAGAGCATTAAAGGATCAAATCATATAGTCCAGAATCATAGACAGGTTAACTTTTCATGGGGCAAACTTGAACCAATGGGAAATGAGTGACTCGAGAAAGCCAACCCACCCCACCCGGATAAGCGCTTCTGTCTCTCTGGAGTGTCGAGCTCAATGACCCTGCAGTTGTTTCCTAGGTTTTCTTGCCACATTTCCTTCTTTCTCAACTTTTGTTACCCTAGATTTTCACCTTCTGAATACAGTGTCAAAATCAATTCTTGCCTCAGGCTTTATTCACTGGGGAACCTAGCTAAGATACTAAGAACATATGTACTCTTTTTTTTTTAAAAAAAAAGGAGGGGCTGGAGGAATGGCTCAGCAGCAGTTAAAACACTTGTCTACCAATCACTATGTCAAATGCTAAGAACCTGAGTTTGATTCCTCAGCACCACATAAAGCCAGGCATGGTGGCACTTGCCTGTAATCCTAACACTCAGAGGCTGAGGCAAGAGGATTGGTGTGGGTCCAAGGCCAGCCTGGGCTCCATAGTGAGTTTAGGACAAGCCTGAGCTACAGAGGGAGGCCCTGTTTCAAAAAACAAAACAAAACAAAACAAAACAGTGTGTTTATCAACCACTATGCTCAAAAAAACATCAAAACATAGCAGTAATTCCAAATTCAACCAAGGCCAGCTGGCTGATGGAAATAAGTGATACACGAGGTAACGAGGAGTGACACACTGCAGGTCCACGCGTCGTATAATAAAGTAAAACGATATGCAACTCCCTTGATGATATTGATTATAGGTGCAGTAAATGGCTTCCGCTTCCCCAGTATTTCTTGTTTTTAAAGAGCTTATGTAGAATTTTGTGAGAACACTTCTTTTTTAAATCTTATAATTTTAAACTTTAAATTCATGTAGAGTTTAACATAAGCTTCCAGAAGTGTGGAAGTGTTTCAGGAAACTTCTGCCTTGGAATTAGACAAATGAAAAAGCTGACATCTGAATGATTATAATCAGTAGCCATCAAGAACTGGGAGGGTGTCTCCGGCGATAGGCGTGTCTCCAGGGTGGCGCTTTTCTCTTCTGAATTCTCCAGGGAAGCAGTACAGTCAAAGAATCACTGAATTCAGATTTTAGGGTTTTATTCTACTTCTCAAACTGAAAAAAAAAAAAAATTGACCTGTCATTTTTGGAAAGCACGCATTTCCGGTCGTTGGTGTTTGTGCCAGGAACCAAGGGAGCAAATGAGCATTGTCACAATCTTTCTCTAATCTCACACCCAGTACATGATTTTCTCTGGAATAGCCTCAAAAGTTGTCTGAGTTGATTGACAAGTGCATAGTTTGAATCCTGAGTGTCCCCCAAAGCTCCTGTGTTATAATGTCTTGGTCTCCAGGATGGTGCTTTTGGCAGACGGTAGAACTTTAAAAATGAGGCTTTAGTGGGAGGTGTTGTGGTCATTGAGGGTGTGATGTCAAAAGAGATTATAAAACTCTAGCCCCTTTCCCTCTTTTTGCTTCCTTTCTATGAGATGGGCAGTTTTTGCTTCCCTACAAGCTCCTACCATGTTGTTATATGCTTGCTACCTTGTCTGAGAGGTTCAAAAAAATGGGGCAAGTGGACTGTGGGCTAGAACTTTCAAAGCTATAAGCCAAAAAACATTTCAAAATTAATTATTTCAGGTATTTTGTTAGTGTTGGAAAGCTTGCTAACACACACACACACACATACACACACACACACACACACACACAGAAACACATTTTGCTAAAAACTATCCAAAGAATTGAATTTTATACTTTGTATGGATGTTACATTTGACTTACATTTGCATCCTCTCCTTTCAGAGGTTTGATGTTTATTCCTAGATTATTCTGTTCAAACTTGCCAGCCTACTTAGGAGTCTTTTAATATTAAAAACAGTATCAGGTCTCATAGTATCTTCCTTCTTTTAGGCTCAGTATGCTTGGTTTCTTCAACTTTTCTCTCCAAGACATCATTTTCATGCTTTTTTCAACATTTTATTAATCTTGAACTGAACATGCTCTTGATTTTATAACTTGGTTTGTACCTGGACCCACAAATTGAATAAATATTGTAGTTAAGATCTGATTAGTGCCAAGTAAAATTGAATTATCAGCTTCTGTATCCAAGATATTAAATTTTGAAAATTTAGTTTAAAATTGCACTAGCTTTTCAGGTCACCACCTCATATTACTGTCCCTATTAGACAGCGATGTAAGTCAATTTGTATACATTTCTTAAAAATTTTGTACTTCTGTCCAAATTCACTTAATATATTCTCTGTTCTGTATATCTGGCTTTACTTTTTCTTTGCCCCTTTTTATCATCTTATTTTCTTCTCTCTCTCTCTCTCCCTCTCTCTCTCTTTAATATATATGTATATATAAACAGATATGTAGAGAATATATATATATATATACCTATACATATTTCAGTGCATACATATCTTAAAGAATGACTCAAATATTATTAGAAACAAGATAAAGCATAAAGAATATACAAATCACTATACCCAGTCAATTTTATTTCTCGAAGTTATGGGGGAATGCTGTGTTTCTGATCTGGAGTGTCCCCTAGAAGCTTCAGCTGGGTGTATGTGGTGGAAAGCATAATGATGGGAACATGTGCTCTTGACAGCTGGGGCCTCGTTGGAAGGGGTGGATACCTGGGGCTTAACCCAGATGGGGTAGAACACTGAGGCTTCATCCCACAGAGGCAGGGGCAGGACAGAGAAGGGTGTAGACTAGTTTGCCTTTCTTTCTTCACTTGGTCTCCTGCTTGCAATGCCATGAGAAGCTGCCTCCAGGACCACCACCATTTGCTTCCACTGTTGCCTGCCACCTATGAATAGACTGTGACCCACTGTGACCTTCGCGTTCACAATTGTAGGGATATTACATTTGACTTACATTTGCTTCCTCTGTGATCTAAAATAAACTTTCCCTTGTCTGATTTGTGCGTGTTGGGCTTCCTATCGCAACAATAAAAAGTGACAAACACAAAAAACACCTTTGCTTTTCCAAACCAGGTTAGAGTGAAAATTCACATCTCAGTATTCCTTTGGCAGCCTACCATTCCAATTTTCTTAATAAAAATAAATCCCATAGATTTGTCTGCTAAGTAACATACTGCTTAAGTGTGCGTACATGTGTGTCCACAAATATGCATAGGTCTTAACATAGAAAATGAATATATATTCTTGAAAGACATAATTCAGAATTCTCAAGATTGCCAACTGGCATTTTCACCATTTAATTGATATCTGTTTGTGTCCCTTTCTTCAAAGCTACGATTATAATGCTGTCACTTTATTTTATCAGAAATCTATTGCTCTGTCTTATCTAAATCAAGCCATCTAGTTAATAGTCAAATCAATCCCAGTGCCCAGAATGTTAGTGGATTCTAGTGTAGAATGCAAATAGCATCAAATGGGCTCTGACCATAGGAACCACGGTGAGTAATGCAGAACTGCGTGTATTGTAGAAACTTCACCTTTCACAATCATAAAAGCTAGTTAAATAGTTTATATGTGCTACGGGTTGGACCTGGAATGTCCTCCACAAGCCTCATAAGGTTGGATGTAGAGGACTACCTATGGAACCACGTGCTGTTAAAACATAGGGACTGGTTAGACGAGGCAGAGGACTGGGGCTTGACCCCAAAGGAGTGAATTACTGGCACATCATCTGGGAAGGTGGCTTTGCCTTTGCTCCCTCACTTGGCATTCCGTCTGCCGTGCTGTGAAGAGCTTTCCCCTGACTACACCTCTGACCTGTGCTTCCACCGTTACCACCCACCCATGAAGGCGCTGCGTGAGACCTTCTGAAATCATAGCTGAAATAAAATGTTTCCTCCTTTATTTTACAGATGTTGGGTATTTTGTTCCAGCAATAAGTAACTAACTAAGATAATATGCAAGTTCATTTTTTTTTCTGTATCTGTCGTTGAAACCTAAACTCAACAGTCAAGGAGGGGCAGACCTGAAGCATGGGAGAAAACAAACAAAATTGAAATCCAGGAAATCATCAGGATGCCACAAAGATACCCTGGAACTCCCATCAATCTCTATCTTAAAGATTTTAACTTAAAATATGGAAATGACCTGTAGGAGAAATTACTGTTTGTGACTTTTCGCCTGATCCAGGTAGGAACTGGAGAATCTGACAGGAAGCTCTGCCGAGAGCGGCATCCTTGCTTTCGCCCAGCGTTGACTAGGAGAGCCAGACAGAGGCAATCACTCGTGTGCTGTGCAGTGTTGCCGTGTGCCCTGCATTTATGCATGCACCGATCTCCAGAGATTTAAAAAGATATATATATATATATATATATATATATATATATATATATATGATTGATGTTTAACTTCAGCCTTCCAAATCCCATCCTGTATGTTTCTCATGGCCCATGCTAACCTGAAACTGTGCAGAGACCGGAATGCTGGGAAAGCAGCTCTTAGTTACAGAGGCCCAGTACCAACCTGCAATACAAACTTCCTTCTCCCTAGAGCCAATATGAAGGAATGCTTCTATAGTTCTTCTTCTTGTCCTATAGCCAAAGCTGGGCTCCTTCAGCCCACTCTCCTGTCCTGGAAAGAGCAGAGACATTGTGACTTACTTCTTGGCATTACACACATTTAGAAGCAGATTAGGCTGTGGAGGAAGAGAGAAAAAAATTGCCCTTCGGAATGATAGCATTTCCCACATGGGGCTGTTTCTTCCTTCCCTTCTGGGGCCTCTGCGTGGTTCTCAGGGTAGCTCCCAAGTCAATGGTCCTCACTTCCTGCCTTTCTCTAATCAGGGTGGCAGGGGGATGTGTCCACCTCTGCCGCAGCCTTCCTGTGTTGACAACACTGTTTGTTCTTCCCTTCTCCCTGGGGAGAAGTTTCCTTATCTTTTCTATGCAACATATTTGGGAAAACACATTTTTCTTTTTTGAAGGAATTGATTATTGTGATTCTCAGCACTAAAAAGGAAAAGCCTTTCTGGACTGAAACACTGACATAAAAATTAATCTAAATTCTTCTGAAATACCAAGAGAAAAGGCTGACGTTGGTGGTGACTGGTGATGCACTTGGAATGACTGTATTCACTAAAATGTGGTGTTGGAATGCATGTGGGGAAGAGGGGAATAGACAAACACAGAAAGATAGACCAAAATAACTTGAAGTATTTCTCTGTCTCCTGACCTATATGTCCTGTTTATTTAGTTTTTTTGTGTCAGCATATGAGAAAGACTGCCTCTTTAAATGTGTAAAAAAAAAATAAAAATAGCCTGGGAATTTGTAGGGATTAGCTAAAGACCTCAAGGCTTCAATGATAAACTTTAATTTGCATTTAAACGCAACTACAACTTAAAATTATCTATGCCCCAAATTACTTGTCTGAGACGATTCTAGATTCAGATCCATGCTTATGGCCATAGCTCTTGTGCAAAATAAGTTTTTAAGGTCATGTATTTGCAGTTGCAAAAAATAAAAGTCATCATTTATTCTGTGTTCCAATTGCTTTGTCAGGTACTCACCCATTTTCTCTTTCATTCATAGCAGAGGGCTACAAAGAGCTACTGAAATGTCCTCTCCGTGACATAATTCTTGGAGATCAAGAATTTCTTCCTTGATCTCTCCTGTGAGCTGAGTCAAGGAGGTGGGGCTAAGTCTTTCATCAATTCACAAAATTGATCAGTTATGTCTCTTTTTGCATGTGAGTACTCTTGTTTAGTGTTCTGGTGTCTATAAAAGATATTCTCTGGCCTCAACCTTGAAGAGGCATTTGTGGAATTACTTACTATGTTGAAAATATTAAGTTCTATTTGGAATCAGAGATGAGTCCTTAACAATTTTCTAAATCAGCCGATAAGAGTTATGCAATTTACTCTATAACAAGCAGAAAGAAGCAAGTGTTGCAAGGAGACATAAATGCAAAGTATTTGAGAAATTTAAAAGAGAAAGATACTAGTTCTCTGATTTGTATAATTGAAGGAAGCATCATCAGCGTCAAACTGAATTGAATTGGGCCTTGACAGACAAATAAAAATAAAGAAAAGGCTGGACACTCTTGTTTAGTTTAAAGGAATCGTATTAATGTTGGCTGCATTACAAATACTTGTTTCCCTTTATATACTTATTTCTTCATCTTCATTTTCCTTGTTTGCAAACAGGTGGAAATATCCCTAGGGGTATGTTTTGTCTGCTAAGCTGCACAGCTAAATGTAGGTTGATAGTGATGGCCAAGATCTAGTATTCAGAGCTAACAAATATTGAGCAGAGTCTTTGCCAAATATTTTGTTGAATTTTCTCATGTAACTTTCAGAACCAGCCTACAAAGAGAACCCTGAAAATATGTCCATTTGAAGCTTTAAGAAATTGGGTAACTTGCAAAAAAATTGTTAGTGGGTGTTGAAACAAGAATTCAAGTATCTAAAGCTGGAAGCCTGCCTCTTAAATACGCTATCCTGTGCTGCCTCACTTACTGTTCTAATGTAGGTAGATCTCAAATTTGTCCTGGCAGATCTAAGATTTGTCCCGGCTTAAACTTTGAATGCTCATTTGTCATCTAGGGTGCTCATGACTTCCTGGTGTGGCTCTATCCTGGAGTGAGTAAGCTTTTCCTGCCTTTCCCACTCTATAGCCTTTGCTATTCCAGGGGCCCTAACTCCTCCTTTGCTTCTATTCCCTAAGAGCCTGTAATCCCAGCTCACTGGGAGCCTGAGGTAGGAGGATCACAAGGTCGGGCTCAGCTTTGGCAACTTAGTGACTTAGCAAAACCTTGTCTCCAAACTACGAATAAAAATAATAATAAAAAGATCTGAAGATGTAGCTCAGTGTTAAGGCCCTGGGCTGAACCCCTAGTGCCACAAAAAAAAAAAAAAAAAAAAAGAACTTAATCCTTGCCCCAGGTCTTCCCCCAAAGCCTCTTACTTTTTTGTCTTCTGATTTGTATTAGAAATCACTTGAGGATAGTTTCCCAGTGATGTTTATTTCGCATTTTATTTTCTAACCCTGAGAAAAATACAACGTTAGAATCCACGGACTGTAACGAGCACTCTTTATGTTGTGTCTGAGACTGGTACACGGGGTTATATTACAATCTCAGAAAGACCCACGTTGTTAACTCAAAATAATGTAACTTACCTTTGTAAAGCTATGTTTTCGAAAAAGTTAAATATCTCAAATTGAAACTTGCCAAGACCTGCAGCATTAATTTCCTGTAACATAGCAGTCCTTTAATTTTGTGTCCGGGACCATGTGTACATATAGTGAGAAAAAGCATTAATGACCATGTCCAACTCCTTACTCCATGTATTTTTGATAAGATCAAAATTTAGGTCAGTTTTATTACAAAGCCACAAAACCTTACTTTGGAAGAACTAGGCCCTGTCAAATGTTTTCTGCAGGAAATGAGTTTTCTCGTCCTGTTGAGAAAAATCCTTGTTAATGAGTGTGGGATGCTCCAACTCTATCTGCACATAATCATTCAGGATTCAGTACTTCTCTTTGCTGAACAGCATCGGCAACCGTGGCCTATACATCTGGTCATCTATATTACTTCCTTTGGCTGAAGCTGTCCATTTTTCTTGCAGGTGGAAAATTATTAGTATTAATACATTGTTGGACTCAGCTAATCAGGTATGCTTGAGCCTTCCCTATGTGTAAAGAATCTAACTGCATTTGCAAGCAGCCAGCTGCATGCATAAATTGTGAGCTTAACACTGCATATGGTGGGGGACAGCCAAAACTCCTAATACTTTCCACTTATTCCTGGGGATATTGAATTGTTTAGAATGCTTAGGTATGTGCATATGCACTTGGTTTATATGAACAAATGAGACGTGTGAAAAAGGAGAAAGAAGCAGATTAAACTAACATTGTATTTTAGCCTGACAATAAAAATAAAACATTTTGAAATCATATCTTTAAAATGATTACATCGTTATTATAATTTCATTGTTGGACAAGTTTGGAACAACTTTGTATCTCTGAGGTTGCCGTGGTACTGAACAGTCCAGGACTGGTCGGGACTGTGTACTTGTCTGTTTAGTTTCTTACTAAGTAATTCAGAGTGAACTTAGTTTAGTAAATATGAAAGGAGACAAAATAAGCTAGTAAATTATTATTTTTATTTTTCCAGTGCTTTACTTTTTAAGAAAAACATTTGACCTACTTTGAAATTTAAAAAGTGAACCTCCCTTGCGTCTATTTTTATGAACTGAAATGCAATATTAACTAAAGGATTTAGGAATTTTTTTACAAAAAAAAAAAAAAACAGCCTTGAAATACAATAAAACTAGAGTTTGTAGGCTGGGCGTGGTGGCGCACGCCTGTAATCCCAGCACTCGGGAGGCTGAGACAGGAGGATTGTCTTGAGTCCAAGGCCAACTTGGGCTCTGAAGTGAATTCAGGACCAGCCTGGACTACAGAGCGAGACCCTGTCTCAAAAAAAAAAAAAAAAAAAAAAAAAAAAAAAAAAAAAAAAAAAAAAAAAAAAAAAAAAAAAAAAAAAAACTAGAGTTAGAGTTAAACAGAGTAAAATAATGGTGACTCAAGTAGCAAAATACATAAGTGATATGTAATCTTAAGAATGGAAGCTCACTTCCTGTTAGACTGACTTTCTTCTAAATGAATAATAATTTTAAAATTCCAGCAATTCCAATTTCATGAAAGTGTTTTATTATAATGCAGGGAAAAAGAAATGAGAATTTGTTCCATAGTTTTAGTTTGAAACCAACAGCAATTGTGGGCCCCCATAGAAGAGAAGACACTGTATTTGTTTCCACGTAAGAAACTAATTTTCCCCATTTTTAGTAATATGAATTTATGATACTCAGTGGTTACATTAAACTTGAGAAGTTTGTGCACTGCATGTGGTATCAAGTTTATATTCCCTTCCTCTCCCTCCTGTCACCCCCTTTCCTCTCCCTCACCTGCCCTGTCTTACTCTTGCATCGCTGTGACTCAATACCCAACCTCCATAACTTACGGAGGAAAGATTTATTGTAGTTTACAGTTTTAGAAGGTCTCCGTCCTTTCATGCGTGGGCAGCTGGAAAATAGTGGAACCACAGGTCAGGGCTGGAGTCAGAGCTCCAGGAGGCAGAGATCCTCAGCATGGTGGAACAGAGAGAGATTGGGAGGAAGAGCAGTACTAACACATGCCCCTCGGGTTCAAACCCCGAGCACCTGCCCCTTCTACTCAGGCTCAACTATCAACACTACACAGTATCCACACACACATGAGGTTTGGGGGGAAACTCCTGATCCAAACCACCACGCTTCCCGACCAACTCGCAACATCTCATTTGTTTGACTCATTTATTTATATTCTAGGTTTCTCATATTAGAGAAACTATATGATATTCAATTTTCTGCTTCTGCTTCAGTTCACCAAGAATAATGGTCTCAAGTTGTGCCTATTTACCTACAAATGGCTTAAATCTATGTGTCCTTGTGGCAGCGTAAGACTGAAATGTTTGTGTGTATGTGCGTTTCTATTTTTTGTTGCTCTATTGATGCTGGGTGTGTATCTCTGTAGTAGGATTCTCTTAGATCTTTTGCAAAGATACCCAGAAGAGGTATCACTGGGTCAAATGCAGTATCTGTTTTTAGTTTTTTTTAGTTTTTCTTTTTTGAGATATCTCCACAATGGCTTTCCATAATGGTTGTACCCATGTACCCATGTGTGTGTGTGCATGTGTGTATGTGTGTATGTGTCTACCTTACTGATGCCTGCATTTAATCTTAATTAAGACATGGAATGTTACCATTACCCTGCAAAGTTCTAGGCCTCTTATCCTAGCCTAAGTTCCACTTTTCCATAGTTAACTATTATTCTTATTTCTATGCCCATGAAATATTTTGCACAGTCTTAAACTTTCATATAGATGGAGTCACATAACACATACGTTTTCTTCAGGTTTTTTTTAATTAGATAATAGTGTTTCCAATATTCATTCATACTGGAGATATCAGTTGGTTGTTTCCATTCTTCAGATATTTTGTTATATGAATAGACATAATTGTTTCATCTGTCTAATTTCAATAGACACTTGGATTCTGTCCTATGCTCCTGGAAACTTAAGGTACTTCAGTAGACATGCTACAGTAGAATATACAATATTATATTGGTTACCTTTATCTTGAACCATAGATGTGACAATGTAGGCATTCTACTTTAACACAAATAAATATAAGGATCTAACAAATCAGGTTGTAGGCTTACAAATGGAACTGTAGATTTAGACTCCAAAACAGATAAAATCTATCTATCTATCTATCTATCTATCTATCTATCTATCTATCTATCTACAGCCATGAATTCCTAAGGTAATCTCCTGCCTGTCTCTGGCTGCTAACAAATTGCTGCATTTGATCTGAGTAGGCCTTTGGAGCCATCCTGAGATGTTGAGGCATGTAGAAGAACGTGTGGATGACACTTTGAGTTTGCCTGCTAGATTAAAAACTGATTTTTTAGTACGAAATGTTTGTACATGTGATAGAATTTCATCTTAGATTTTTTTTCATTGCAACCTGGTCAAGGTAGTAGGGCAAGAGGCTAGTAATCCTCACCTCTTGCTAACAATTGGGAGTTAATTACAGTTGATAAAAAAAAGACATGATAATTGTAAATGACACATGACTCACATACACTGGTTTAATATAAAAAACAATATATTAACTCTGAAATAAAATAATCACAGAAAAAAAAGTCATTTTTCTATAAGCCTAGCCATCTTCAATGGTAGCAGGTAAGAAGTTTTCTCTAGTCAGGGTTTATAGTTATACTGAAGAATTCACATTAGAACTTAGCTTCCCATTTCTAATTCATAGAAATCCAGTTGACTTCCAATCAGTGCTTCTGGAGAAAAAACCTCATATTTTACTGATAATTACTTATATCTGATCTTATGGGTCCCAGAAATCTTATCTACTTCATTAGTCTTATTTTTTGCCCCAACGGTATCTTCAGAATTTTATTTATCCTTATCTATGTTGAGAACTTTGCCATATTTTTGTCTTCTTTGTTTTAAACAATTTCATTATTTTTGTTTTAACTTTTTTTGGGGGGGGGGAGTCTTTAAGAGCCAGTGGAGTGGAGTACTGGGGGGAACTATATAAGGTCACATGCAGCCACTCTGTGCTGTACATTACCTTACTTCCTAATGATCTCATTCACACCAAAATTGGAACCTGGAAGCTGAGGTCCAAATTTTTCTCTGACTCAGTTTCCTGTGTTCTAAGGGAAACTCCTTTCCCTATATTAATTGTTATTCTTCTTTTGTTAAGACTTGAGTGGTTTTAAGGTAAATTCTTGTTTTATCCCCTAATGTCAACTCGAGCCTCTTATGATATTGGAAGAGCTCCCACAAATGAATTTGGTCCCACAATTTCCCAGCACCGTTCATTGCTCTAACTTTACAGACGCAAACACAAAGACACATCCTTTTGTACATAACTATAATAAATACTTTCCCAAGCCAGGAACATTTGTGTCAGGAAAGCCCTATTTTACCAAAGGACAGGATGTTCTGATAAATTATCATATGTACCTATCAAGGTTTCCATTGTGAATCTTTCTGTTTTCTCTTCACTAAGGAAAAGGTAAGCCATTACTCAGCCCTCCCTGTTTTCTAAACTTACCCTGCTGCTCCAGGCATTTAGGTGGGTGCTCAATGATCCTCAAATTGCGCAGGTGAAGACACATGATATCAGGGAGAAAAAAAAGGCTTTCTTACTGAACGATTTTATAATTGCTCTCCTGTGCTAATCTGAGCTCTCTTTTCTCCCTTGACTCTGGTCTCACTTTGACTTTGATTTTGATTTTTACTTCTGTCAAGTTTTAAATTTTCTGGTTTTTATTATTGCCTAGATTTCTGGGCTACTCCATTTTTGATTGACCTTTTATTTAATATTTAATTTTTATTATGAGAAAGACAGAACATAGTTCTTTATCCTACCTGGACACTTATTCTGACCCAGAGGATTTTTTTTTTCAAAGTCTAGGTCATTTCCTTTGCCTATCTAATGTGTGTAGGTAAATGTGCCACTATTTATTGAGAACTAAGAATTATGTGAATAAAAAGCAATGTCTGATTTTTCTTTTTTAATAAAGTTCTAAACATGTATATGTTTGAGAAAATTAGTAAGCACAAATGGATGGTTCTTATTATATAATAATTTGCCTTTCAAATGATAAGAAAACAAGAAAGGTGTATGTAGTTGCTGCAATTATGATACTAATCCTCCATTATGCCTAGGAGAGATTGCCTGCTGCTTTCTGAAGGGTGATTTTTCCACAATTCAGAATCTGGCTTGTCAACTTCCAAGAATGACTTACTAGTGATTCAGAATTGGTAGATCATAGTGTACAAATGTCCAGACCTGTGAACTTTGGGTCAAGTGGATTGGTCCAAGATTTCTGTCCACCTAAAATATGCTACATATATTTTTCTGTTTTAGATTTGGTTATTTCTTCTTTCACTGAGGACACCTACCATAAGACATACTTGTGAAACTCAACTAGTCTCATGCACACACAAATGTGTATAGCAGCTGATGTGATCTAAAAAATGGCATCATGATTGTTTTAAGAATGATTATAAAGCTCAATTAGAAAGAGGCACATTACTAAGAGGCTTATATAACTTAAATAAGCCAAATTGAAGAAACCAAATTATATTAGGAACTTTATTCGATAACATAGAAGAACAAGTCAATCCAATATATTATGCAAATTTTAAATGAGTCAAACTGTGCCAACCTGATGTTCTCATCTGTGCGAGATGAAAAATACCTGCTTCCAGAACCACACAGGTAGAGACAGCGTGAAGAGACGTCCTGGGTCTAAGGTGAGCATCACCGATACTCCACATCATTTTTCAATCACTCATCACTCTACTCTGACATATTCTTTAGCTAAGCTAAGACCTTCATCTAGGCCTAGGCATGTCTTGCTACTCTTTGAATCATGTTTTCCCATTAAGATAGCTGCATATTTCTCTTCTGATCTGCTCTTAGGGAAGAGTATCTGTGCATATACATAAGTGCTACTATATATAATTGAAAGCTCGGGATAGCTGCTGTATTTCTTATCACTCACAGATCAAAAGCACAATGAGATGAGTGTGTAATAATCTCAGATTACATATATGTAAGCAGGAAAGTGTAGTGTGTTGAATGTTGGGTGGGTGTGGAGTGGGCAGGGTGGCTGAAAGGGTGGTAGAAGGTCATGTATTTGTTGATATTGCAATTAATTTTATGCTATAGCATAAGCACACAGAGTAATAACATTTTATATCTGATAAGTGCCTAAACTTTTTCTCATGAAACTAGAAGGCAGAATATGCATCATCATCTCCGGTTTCTTCTTATCCCTTCTTAACTCATCTATTATTAGCATTTTTATATGTAGCTACTAGATGTAAATGTATATATGTGGTTCACGTTATCATATTTCTAGTGGTCGTGCTAGTTTCTAGTGAGAGATAATAGTTAACTCAAGTTCTGAGTTAAGTTGAGAGACTATGGGCAAGTTGATTAGTTTCATTAAGTTTAGTTTTTCTTTGTAAGCTGGGATAATAATAACATCTGCTTCCACCAGGAGAAGTCCAACGTCTGAAAGCGAAGCCATTAAAACAACCATTTTCCTAAAGTTGTTTAATGACCAATTCATCAAATTTTATTTTCAAAAACTACTTTTTATGGGCGATTTTTCACCTTTTGCCTTTATAATGACATTCTAGAGGATCTTTGGATCTTAAATACGTTTTTTCTTCTTTCTGTTCCTACCACCTGGGGATGGGAAGAAGAGAACTGGAGACAGGGAAGACTTGGGTCAGTAGGGAAATATTAAACATGAATAATTATTGAATATGAGTAATATCATTAATACATTCTTTTGCAGGACAATACCATATTGATGAGAATTCTTCACTAATATTTAATATATTCTGTGTATTTTCTTAAGTATCAAGAGTCACATCAATTGTCCACCTACAGGACTAACAATATGGTCTTGAAAAAAAGATTTTAAAATGTTTTATATTTAAGAATATAGTCTTCTAATTATATCCTCCTCTTCTGCAGTAGATCTCCAACCCACAGCTTCACTTTTTTATTCTTATTTTTCTGCTTTCTCTGCTAAAGTGTGATTCAGCATCACACTGCCTACTTTTTTATTACCATAAGTCAGACAAGGCAGATACTCACAGGGCTATGTGCTGGTGTCCAACACAGAAATTAGCATCTGTCTACTTTATAAAGTTCTGAAAAGCACTGGAAGAGAAGGCACTTCAGTATTTTAGGGGCACATATTTAAAATATATATTCAAAATAAACAAAAATAATTCTTGTCCAAAACTGCTTTTATAATCTTAAATATTAAACACAAAATACACAATATACAATATATTCCTTCTTTTTTTGTTTTTCCTTGTTTACTCACTTTGTTGTTTTTGTTTTGCTACTGGTACATTGAATTCAGGGCCTCCCCTCTCAGGTAAACTCCCAGCCTTGCTTTGTTTGGTTTTTGTGGTACTGGGGATCCAGTCCCAGAACTACACATGGAGCTGCATTCCCATCCCATTTTTATTTTTGATTTTGAGACAAAGTCTCACTAAGTTGCAGAATTTCCCAGGCTGGACCCAAACTTGTGATCCTTCTGCCTTAGCCTCCTAGAGTGCTGGGATTATAATCCTTCACCACCTGCCCGGTTTATGAAGGTTTTGTTGACAGATACAGGGCACTGTCAGCAGCACTGAAGTGGTGTCCTTAGAGAACTCTTTCAACACCAAACAGAAACTCAGTAAGGGGAATAGTTGGACTCGATAAAATGAATGAGGCTTTATTTCCTGCAGGTTTAAAAAGAAAATAATAAAATTTACCTCTTTAGTTTATTCCAGATTGTTCTGTGAAAGAATAAGCTTTTAAAAACACAGGGAAAAAATGCTCTCATTTTCAAAATCATCATAATAATGGCGATGATGGTGTTTATCTCAAACCGAGAACACAAAAGAAGTAGCCGTGGTCACGAAGATTAGTCCCTATTCATCTATAGGTAGGTGGACAGAGAATTAAGCCACGGCACGGAAACTTGGTTTTCCAAATAGATCTCTCTGGACCTTTTTATCAAGTCTCTCCTCCAGCTTCTGTGTGCTTTTCCCTAAAATAGGTGGCTCCTACAGCTGTCTTCTGAGGGCTGTCCTTGGGCCAGTGATGTCACTTTTCTGCTTGGCTGAAGATCTAAAGTTACTGAGAGAGGATGTCCTCTGGGAAGGACCCTCACTTCAGGAGTATGAGAATCTAACTCTTTCTGCTGACATCACTCACCTTTGAGGTGATGTTTGGATGTGAGAGTTCCTACTCGGTCAGGTGGAAGTCAAGGCTTTGTCTGAAATCACACCTTTTTGTGGGTTCATCCTCCTCCTTGCCCAGCTTCCTCTGTTCCTTTGATGATGACTCCTGGAAGCTTTCTTAATAAGCCATTTGCTCAGAAGTCCAAGACAGTTAATTGCTTCTTCAATCCAGATGTCACCTAGAGTCCCACTGCACGAGAAAATTAGGCTAAATTTGGCTGGAGGCCCAATTCAGGCCCATTGCCCATGGAAGCAAAGCCTGCTGCATCTGCACGCATTCGGCTTCTCTTGAACCTCCCGCCCGGCTGTTCCTCCCACCCTCATCGATTACCTCTTCCTGTTGACAATTTCTACACTATCAGTGGTTTTTGAGTACTATAGAAAATGGAGAAGTAAATTTTGGAGCATACCATAGACAAAATTCTGTAAATCAAAGAAAAAGAATGAAAGAAAACAGGAGAAATGTCTGTAACTATTGTGGCTAAGATTTAGGATGTCCCCCAAATGCCTCCTGTATTTGCACGCTATGGATTATCTATGAAACGTATGTTATTGGAAGATTGGGGCCTTATCTGGGGAGACAGATTATAGGTGTGGGGATTGGATTACAGGTGTGTGATAGGGACTTAAACCTGGAAAGGGAGGACCACTGAGATGGGACAGAAGGGGCAGATCACAGGGATGGGACCTGAAAGGATCGATGCCCCTTCCTGCCTTCCTTCTGTGACTTGTCTGGACTAGACGTGGCTCTGCTTCCTGTTTGTAGTGTTGTGAGGATCTGTCTCCACCTCTGCTTCTGTCCTTTGCTTCCTCCGTGGCCAGCCATTCCGGGAATGGACTGAGACCTTCTGAAATTTTGAGCTAAAATAAACTTTTCCTCCCTTAATTTGTGGGTGTTGTATATTTCTGCTAAAGCAATGAAAAAGTAAGACAGTAATCTAAGTTGAATCCAGAATCACAGACCAAAAGAAATGACAGCAAGCCTTTGGGGAAGCTAAGCAAGCGTCATTTTGTCTTGTTTTGTTATCACTTTACTATGAAGTTTTATAAGCTGAAATCTAATAAGTAAGAACCATAATTTATTAAAAGATAGAAAAATCCGAAACTAGTGCCTGAATATATCATACGAAACATAACACACTACAAAAGAAGTGTGTGTATGTTTTTATCTATCCCTATTTATAAAGAAAATATTCCAAAATGGCTCTGAGTATTGATCAGTAATTTTAAATGTTTTGCTTTTTATTGAGATAATCTATGCACGCAGTGAGATGTGAAAAGCAGATCCCTCAGATCATTTGATTCCTATTCCACCAATCACCAAGATCAAGGTCTAAAACATGTAGTGCCATCCAAAAGGCACTGTATGACTTTTTGTAGTCAACACTACCTTCCACCTTGCCACATCTCTGATCCCTGTGGAGGCAGCTGCTCTTCTGACCCTTATTGCCTGTACAATTTTTTTACCTCTATGTACTCATCTATATTTTCAACTTCTCTGCAGTGGACATGCACTATTTTATGATTAAATAAAGTGAAATAGAAATAGAACAGCATCGTGCAACAATCTAAGCATCTTATGTAAAAGAGGCACGTGATTTTTCACAAAGTCTAAATCAGAGACCACTGGGAAGGAAAAGAAGACGTAGGTACCATTGCAATAAAAATGTGGAAAAGCTTATATGGGCAGAGCAAATACCCAGTGTTGAGGAGCCGCCTGAATCTCAGTGTCAAGGCCTTTCATTGTGAGGCAAGTCCTAAGTGTGGCAGCCAATGGTTGCACTGATCTTAAAGTCTCTTCACTCTCTAAGCAGTAAAGTAGGATGACAGGTTTCAAGCCTGATTCTTGCTTATCTGTTTGAAACCTGTGTTTTTCAAACCCATCATCATGCTAGGGAAGAGTCTGATGTTTCTGGAGAGAGGCAAATTATGGCCTTAGAAGAGCTTTGCCAGCAGAAGGGAAAATGCCACTCACGGCCAGGGTGGTTCACTTACCGTCTGCAAGTCTGCCCAGGGACTAAAGCAGTAGACTAAGGGGAGAGTCCTCCCAACCCTGCATTTTGGAACAGGGTCTGAAATACCTGGTGGCAGGGGGGAGACACTCTTGCTGTGATTAAAGAGAAATTGCTGCTCTTCAGAGGATCTTCTCTTGAAGATTTCAAAGGTGTGATGACTCTTAGATTCTAAGGTGATATTTAAAAAGAACTTTGCTGGGCTGCTCCTGTCTTCGAACTCTTCTGATAAATCTAAGTAGGAGTTCTTGTGTATATTCTTCAAAGCACTCAACACTAGGTGAGTTAATTCATCCTCATATTTTAAAGGCAAAAAATAAAGAGTGTATTTCCCAGTACTGTAAGAAATAAAGGATGTAGTAAATTCCTTGTCAGCACCTCAGTCTAGTGAACAACATGTCCTTTCATAGAATAAACAAAGGATTGGCATACAAACAGGACCTAGTTCAAATCCCATGGAAACTCTTTTGGACAAATTACGCATAGTCAATAATTAAAGGCTTACCTTTTTTAACCTGCAAGTATAAAATAGTACGACTTCCCACTAGCAGTGAATGAGAGACCAGTGTTTTCACATTCTCCCCAGCATTTGATTTTGTTGGTATTTTGGATTTTATTCATTCTAGTAAATATATGACTACCTGGATAGTGAGTCAATACAACAGTGCTTCTCATTTTTATATTACTTTGAAGATCTCTAGTGGCATATGATATTGAATATCTTTTCATACACTTATTTGATATTTGCATGTGATTTTATGAGGTTTTTGCTAATCTTCAGCCTGTGTTGTAACAGGATTGCTTGATTTCTTACAGTTGATTTTCAAGAGTTCTCTCTGTATTTTGGGTTGCGTTCCTTTGCCAGTATTGACAAACGTTTTCTCCCCATCTGTGGCTTGTTGGCTCAGGATATTGGCATGATATTTCACAGAAGTTTTTAATCATAACAAAATCCACTGCATCAGTAATTTCTTTCATGGATCATGACTTTGTGTTACTTTTTAAAATCAACAACATACCCAGAGTAAAGTAGATCCTCTACTTCTACTGTGTTATCTAGATCCAGGAGTTGTGTAGTCTTACATTTTAATTTCAGCCTATGATCTATTTTGAGTTATTTTGTGTGGAAAGTTGAAGGTCTGGGGCTCAATTCTCTCTCTTTTTTTTCCCATGTGGATATTCAGTTGTTCTGGCCTCATTTGTTGAAAAGACTATTGTTTTGCCTTTACTCCTTTGTTAGAAGTTAGTTGACTATATCTATGTGGCCCTGTTTCTAGGCTGTGTATGCTGTTAGGCTGATCTATTTAATTCTTTGTTCACCTATATCTCACTGTTGTGGTTAGGATCTTCAGTGTCCCCCAAAAGTCTCATGTATTTTAATGGAACCGTGTGATGTTGGTGGATTGGGGTCTGGGCTGGAGGGGTGGATTGCAGTTAAGTTAGGATTAATGGTGTGTAGTGGCCACACCTGGATGCAGGAGGGAGTGGTTTACTGGGCGGAGACTTGAAAGGATATATAAGCTGCACCTGCCTTCCTGGAGTATCGGGACTTGTCTCAACTAGCCTCAGCTTGTCTTCCTGTTTGTCCGGGGAAGCTGCCTCCACCTCTCTCTCTGCCCTGTACTTCGATTGTGTGGGCCACCCCTGAATAGACTATGACCTTCGAGACTGTGAGTCAAAATTAAACCTTTCCTTTCCTAAGCTTGTGGGTGTCGGGTATTGAGTCACAGCAATGAAACAGTAATGAAGACGCTCACTATCTTAATTACTGTGGCATTATATTATAGTAAGCTTCAAACTATTTCAATATCAGACAGTGTTCTCAGACTTTTCTTTCCTCCAACATTCAGTTGACTATTTTATTTGTATTATATTGTCTATGCATAATCTTTAAAACTCTGTTTACTCACCAAATAACTTCCTAAGATTTTAATGGAATTACTTTGAATCTATAGGTCAAGTTGGGTTGAGCTGAAATCTTGACAATATTGAGGTTTCTTATCGACAAACAGAAAATTTCTTTCCATTTATTTTTCTCTCTTTTGGCTCATTTTATCAGAATCTTAGTTTTCCTCATAGAGAACTTGTAAATATTTTATTAAATTTGAACATCAATAATTCATTTTCAGGCTGTGAATATTAAAAATACTGTGGATTTAAAATTTTTTT